>JARKHS020005066.1:0-19285 GCA_030143305.2 Amblyomma americanum | reverse complement strand
GAGCGCCCTAACCACTGAGCCACCGCGGCGGGGAACAGCGAGATAGAAAAGTGTTTTCCATGTCATTGGCAAACCGGATCGGGAAACTTTACTGAGATTTCGATTGTGTTTGTGGGGAACAATGGGGATCGATCAGAGTATCACGGACGTTACTCCAGTTCTGCTGTTCTCGCTGACTTAGTTTATGAACGCAACCTTCTTGACATTGGACGAATTTAGGATCAGCAGTGCGAATTATTTGTGTGTATGCGTCCTGTAAAACAGCGAGATGAAAATGTATTTTTTTTCTGTCACTGGCAAACCGGATCGGGAAGTTTTACTGCAGGGAGACTTCAATGGTGTTTGCAACAATGAGGGTTGGTCAGTGTATCACGGACGCTATGACCCCAGTTGTGCTGTTCTCGTTGACATAGTTTGCAAACACAACCTTATTGACATTAGCCGACTAAAAAGCGATTGTATACGTTTCACGCATTTCAAACCCTCTTCGAATGCTCGACTTGACAGGATCCGCGTTTCAACCGGCATATTCACAAGTGTTCATGGCTATTGGGTGAGGCCGACATTTTTCAGTGACCGCTGCATGTTGTCTGTTCAGATATTGTTTAAAATGGGTCGCGAGTAGGTACTCAGAGACTGAGGTCTAGGACGGTGGATAAAAATGGGGGCTTCAATGCGTGCACCTATAGGAGAAGATGGCGTCCAGAACCGCCCCAGAGCGCGTGCCCGCGTTTCCTGCCAGCGGTCATCTTCCTTTCCGCCGGCGCGGCATTAGGGGCGGCGCGTAAGATTTAACAGATAAGATGGTACACTCGGCGTCATCTGCAAGCACGGTAAGAGCTGTGGCAGGTTCCTCTCAGATGAAAATTTTCGGCGCGCTGTACTTGTTTGCTTCAGAGATACGCGGACACGTGCAGATCTCTCAGTTTTCACAGATGGGATCTATTTAAGCAGGAGGTTAAGAATTTGACCATTGAAGCGTCATCACGCATCTCATTCCTGAAGCGTCTTCACCTTCGTGAATTGGGGTGCGCCCTAAATTAACTGCATGAGCTGGAAAGTATTGCCCTGGGATCGTGTTTTGATGAGATAGACATTATTACAGAAGAGTTACAACAGTTTAGCGCAGAAAAAAAATATTAGGGTGCCTTGATTAGGTCACGGACACGGAAATTCGTTAATGAACAACCGTTTCGCCGCGCGTTTAATGATGAAGGGCAGGCTGCTCTTTCCAAGGAGGTTTTAAAAATTTGATACGGAAGCGATGCATATGTACACGGACACGCCAGGTATTCTTGGTGTCTTTTGTTTACCGTTATGTGCGGATTTTTAGGGGTAGTAGTAACTAGATTACAGCGGATGAGATTTCAGCCACCTCAAATAAGCGTTTCTTTGAATTTAAGAGGAGCAGCGTGTAGTCATTGAGGGGCCTATTACTTCAGTTGAGGTCAAATCGACCATTTCTCCTCTACAGGGTCAGAAGTCGCCTGGCCCGAATGGTCTTAGTGAGTTCTAAAGAACGTTTATGCCTTGCTTAGCGCTTGCCTTGGGGACGTCTTCAGTGCTGCTTATGACGTGGGCATTTCACCTCCCACGTTCCATACATGTCACATCATACTAATGCCGAAAAGCACAAATGCAGACCGGTTGAAGGGTATCGTCCGATATCCTTATGGAACGTGGATTACAAGACATTTGCGCAGGTTCTTTCTTTTCGTCTGCAGCTTGTGGCATTAGATGTATTAGGGCCGCTTCAAATGTGTGGAACCATAGACCGTAGTATCCAAAACCATATCCACATCTCGCGTTCGGTTTGAACAGTGTCAGATGAGGTTAGCCATGTGGCTCTTACTCAGAATGATATAGCAAAAACTTTTTATAAGGTCTGTCATGATTTTTTGTTTGAAGTCTTGGAGAGTGCCAACATTGCTGATGTCTTGCTTAAAGATATAAAACTATGTTATAAAGCGTTATAAAGGAGAGCGTGTTATAACAAAGAGCCCCAAGAAGAAATCAAGCAACTCGTCCCTACGTGAAAAAAAAAGCCTTGTTCGCATAATCGACTGCATGTTCCAAAAATTCAATGGGGCAATCAGAGACAGGGCTTGCAGCTTTGTTCACGATGCTTCATCCCCTCATGAACATGTTGTGGAGCTGTATACCCGGCTGCACCTCACACGTGCATCTCCGAGTCACTAGATTCCCAGCCTGCCCCTCGTTCAAGGGATCATCCGCTGAAGGAAGCAAAGAGATATCGTCTAGCGCCTCCACACCTCGCAGGGTCGACGCCGCCTCCACCGCGAGGATCACAGATACAGCCGTGAGCTCGTCCCTATATAGCCGCCTTCCTCCTTGGGGAGACTTGTATTCTGCCTGCTGTCGAATGCTCATACAGGAACTCACCAGCCCCATTGAGCCAAAGGTGCATAAGCATTCGACGCGTGTACCATTCCACAAGCTGCATCAACAAAGTCTGGCGCAAATATCTATTAATTAGGCTTTTGGAATTAAAAAGGTGACTTAACAATAGCAAAGCTGACGGATATCAGAAAACGGATGAATCATGCTAATTAATAAGCAGACCAATTTGTAATAGTCAGCTTTGTAACTAATTCCATGGACTCCGTTCTAGTAACTCATGTTCTTGGAACGGCGCTCATGGAACAAAAGCTGAAATCTTCAGGGCCGGAGTGCTGCACAAGGCACCGTCGGGCATATGCGGCACCGCCGCCGTTCTGTACGGTCAGGCATCACGCTCAGACATCGCAGAGTTACCGCCTATCTGTGCTGGCATTCACTATGGCATTATACTAGACAGTACGGACTGCTTAAAGCTTAAAATCAGTAGATTTATCTTTTCCGAGGGCGCGGGAAGCGAACAACGCGCTGGCATATTTCATCCGTTGCTGGATATGCCCACGTCATTGTGTCTCGCCTTGATCGCAGCGTGATGCGAAACGTAAGCGCTCGCAGCCAGATAAGAAAAAACGAATTTTAGCGTGCAAAGTCAGGGAAGGCGCCTAGTGACACGGGTCACAGTTTGCAGTGCGCGGCATGTTACGTCACAAAAGCGTTAAAGCAGTGCTCTAGGAAAATTCCAGGCACCAGAGTCCGTTCTGTTATCCTTCTTGCTCCAAATTCGAAATTCCTAGTTACTGATTCATACTACCTGCTTCGTCCGGGACTGAAAAGTGCGTTACCATGCGATGAGGTAGAATTTCCTCTTTTTTTTTGGCAAAGAATAAGGCTAAAAGCCCCAGCCTGCTGCCACTGTTGCGCAGAGATGAGCGATGAAACGGTCAAGGCGACGGTGAGTCAACGGAACATTTATGTACAGTATAAACAAGGGTGGTACATTATCGGCACAGGCGCCGAGAGCACAACGCGCTAGCACAAAGGAGCGTGGCGATGCCCCGGGAGAGCGTCTCCCTCGCTCGATGTCTCCGTCTGCCGCTCCTGTGCAGCACGGTTCGCTTTTGATAGCCTCCTGTGACAGTTGCCGCAGCCAGCCGTTCAAACCCTCCAATCAAGTCAGGCCACTGGCCACAATTTGAATTTGACGAATGGACGAGAGGGGCTCGGATGTTAGAAGTTTGCGGCCGGGAAAGGGCTGCCGGCGAGTGTCGGTCGAGTCTCGAGCCGGCGCTAGCGAGGAGAGGGGGGGATTCCGCCGGGCGAGCCTGGTTGAATCATGCTGCAAGCCGCGACATGTCCGAGAGTCCGGGCTTGCTTTGAGCAATGGCGGCAGCATGGCGCTGGCTTCCACGGATGCCAGCGGAATGCGTGCTCGGGCATAACAGCATCCCCGCCGCCAGAGAATGCGCCACGAAGACGATCTGCTTCCGCGTGGCTCGGATACGGTGCGCGCTCGTACAACAGGCACCTCGAAGTTCTCGTCTGGTGTTCAACCGCAGGTGGCTCCACACTCCATTCCGTGAACAGGTCCCACTCGTCCGGCCAGTATCACTATTTCACCGCCTTGTCGCCCAGGTGTCTCGACCAGCTGCGATCGGTTCTTCTGTAGAGCTTGTGGGGCTTTACTTGGGGAGACAGATACATTCTCCCCACTTAATCGCGGCTGACACAGTTCAAAACCGCCCGGACCCCAACCCGTGATCGCGTACGCTACCGAGCACACGCCGACCACGGCGGGCCTTGCTCTGAAGGAGCAAAGGAAAGACACTCTGGCTGACACAAACAGGCATTTATTGCTACAACAACAATAACGCCACCTAGCAACAAAACACGCTAAGGAATCGAGATTGTCCGACTCACTAGCAAGGTTACGAGGGAATGTTCGCCTACGCTAGGGCAGGGGATACTCCGCGGTCGGACGGGACGAGATGCGGGAGAACGGTTCGATGCGCGCCCGCTCTCGGGCGGGCGCGCATTGAGTGTACCCTAGTGGCGCTTAAGTGTTCCGGTATATGCTCCCGCAGGGAGCATATACAGGAAGGGAGCAGGGAACATATACAGGAAGGAGCAGGGAGCATATGCTCCCTGCGGAATCATATACTGGAACACTAGTGGTGCTGCGACGCCGGCGCCCTTTCTTGTTAGGTAAGTTAACCAGGGAGAGTCACGTGGCGCGCCCCGCATCGATGCGATGATGGTTGAATGGGCTATATAGTTGGTAGTTCATATTTGAAAAAAAAAACAGCGCACCTTAAAACAAGGACTGAGGAAGATATAATGACACAGCGCTGAGGAACACATAAAAGGGTCCGAGGAACTAGAAATGTAATTTGCAAGGGTGGTCGAACGGGCTAGTTGGTGGTTCATATTTGGAAAAAAAAAATGGTTAGCTCTGGTTAAACCTGAAGTGACGCGATAGCTACAGCTGGCCGAGTGGAACTCGCTCAGTCGTATTGCAAGGTCAGTCTTTCGCCGCTCCGTTCCGCTGGGCGTTCCTTCTTCATCTTCGTCCCGTGAACAGGGAAATCCTGTGGAACATGTTAAAAGATGAAGGTATCGGTCTCGAGGTAATTGATTGGCTAACGGAAATATATCGAGAAAATAAAGTTAAAATAACATGGGAAGGAATTAAGAGTACGACAACTGTCGAGGTACAGAAAGGATTAAGGCAAGGTTGTCCTCTAACACTGCTGCTGTTCATGCTTTATATGATAAGTATGGAAAGAAGGCTACAAGGAAGCAATATAGGTTATAATCTGTCGTACAGATTAGGTGGAAAGGTTGTTGAGCAATTACTACCAGGTTTAATGTATGCAGACGATATTGCATGCACTGCTAGCAGATAGCCAGGAAGATTTGCAAACTCTAGTTAATTGCTGTGGAGGCGAAGGAGACAGTCTGGTTTTCAGTTTTAGCGCAGCGAAGTCAGATGTGATGATTTTCAACGACACAACTGATCAGGAGCTTACAATACAAGGCCGTGCACCGCAGCGGTGGCCAAGTGGTTGAGCATCCGCCTCGCATGCGGGAGGTGCGGGGTTCGATCCCCAGTGCCGCCGGGTACCCACCGGTGATACAATGGGTACAAGCTTTCCCCTGGTCTGGTGCTCGGCTTATTTAGGGTGAAATGCTTGGGAAATGGGTCTTTGACCCCACCTTGAGAATTTGAAAAATACCTTGTGTCATGGCGCTCTTTGGCCATAGATGCCCTTGCGCCATAAAAACCCATCATCATCATCAATACAAGGCCATGAAATACCCCGAGGGGCCGAATACAAATATCTCGGGGAATGGGTAGACGAAGGGCAGATATACACGGAAAAGCACGACTGGCAGTCTGTCATAGCAAAAGGGCGGAGAGATGCCGGGATAATGAAACAGGGCATTGTGAGGGTACAACAGGTATGAAGTACTGAGAGGTATTTGGAAAGGAATAATGGTGCCGGGGCTTACTTTCGGCATAGGGGTTCTGTGCTTAAGGGCAGAAGTTCAGCCGAGATTAGAAGTAAATCAGAGAGCTGTTGGAAGATTAGCACTAGGTGCCCACGGGAAAACCACAAACGAGGCAGTACAGGGAGATATGGGCTGGGCGTCATTCTAAGCACGTGAAGCTCAGTGTAAAATAATATACGAAGAACCCCTGAGGAAATTGGACGATAACAGGGGGGCAGCTAAGGTATTTAAATGCATATACAGAAAAGTGTTGACTCACAGTGGCGGAAAAGATCTAGGAAGCTGGTCAGCAAGTACGCCAGACGCGATGACGGAGAAAGAAAGAGTATTAAAAACGCGGAAGGGAAGGTCTTTGTTGTTTGAGGCCAGGACGGGAGTTTTGCGGACTAAGACTACAGAGTCAGGTAACACGAGATAGACACGTTGTGCGTTGCTTGCGGAGAGGAGGAGGAAACGGCTGAACACTTCATACTTTTCTGCCGCCGCTGTGGCGGAGTGGTTATGGCGCTCGGCTGCTGGCCCGGAAGATGCGGGTTCGATCCCGGCCACGGCGATCGAATTTCGATGGAGGAGAAATTCTAGAAGCCCATGTACTGTGCGATGTCAGTGCACGTTAAAGAACCCCAGGTGATTGAAATTTCCGGAGCCCTTCACTACGGCGTCTCTCATAGCCTGAGTCGCTTTGGGAAGTTACACCCCCTCAAACCAAACCAAACCAGCTTCATACTTTTCTGTAAAGGGCTTCACCCTGCAGTGGAAAGCAGCGGGGCTAATTTATTCAAAGCACTGGGGTTTAAGGACACTGAAGGAAAAATAGACTCTAAGCGGGTAGAAGTAGTCAAGCGAAGGTTATCTGATTGGTAGCTAAAATCAAGAATTTCACAAGTGATAACTAGGTGGCTTGAACCACCGCCCGATTTAAAGTGTTCAGCCTCCATCCGTCCATCCGTCCATCCGTCCATCCGTCCATCCATCCATCCATCCATCCATCCATCCATCCATCCATCCATCCATCCATCCATCCATCCATCCATCCATCCATCCATCCATCCATCCATCCATCCATCCATCCATCCATCCATCCATCCGTCCATCCATCCATCCTTCCATCCATCCATCCATCCATCCATCCATCCATCCATCCATCCATCCATCCATCCATCCATCCATCCATCCATCCATCCATCCATCCATCCATCCATCCATCCATCCATCCATCCATCCATCCATCCATCCATGGTCAATTGTCGGTACGTGTGCGGTGCCGCGCGATACGCATGCAACGGTTGCTCGGAAAAGATAACCAAAGAGGGGCCAGGTTACCCATGGGCAGCCAAGTTACTTTACTGAGAGCCGTTCAAGTAAAAACCGTTCTCAAATAAATCAGTAGTCTTGGCTCCCGGCTCCTGCTCACGACCTCGTCGGCCGTTGTGCGAGGGGCCACCCGACTTCTTCGGGAGGAGCTCTGCCGGAATGTGGGGCAGCACACCGCCCTCAGAGATGGTGACACTCGAGAGCAGCTTCCTCATTTCCTCGTCGGTGCGTATGGCGAGCTGTATGTGGCGCGGCGTGATCCGAGTCTTGTTTTTGGCTCGCGCCGCGTTGCCGGCGAGCTCCAGCACCTCCGCAGTGAGGTACTCGAGGACCGCGGCCATATAAACAGAGGCTCCGGCTCCCACCGGCTCCGCGTAGTTCCCCTGGCGCAGCAGCCGGTGGATGCTTTCCACCGGGAACATCAAGCCCGCACGGGCCGAGCGAGTATTGGCCTTCGGAGCTGTGGAAGACTCTTCCGGTCGGTCACCCCCGCTAGCCATTGCGGGACCGCACAGTGGTGTGGGGGTGAACAGTAAACGAAGCCCAGTGCAGCTGTACCAGAACCAGTAAACGCCGTATAAATGTAAGTACCGATATAGCCTGCACAAGTGCCAAACGTAGCCATATACGTCATTCTTAGCATTCGAGTTGTCATCGAGGTGCTGCGCAAATATTCCGATTCGTTCTCTCCCTAAAGGATAAAAAAAAATTGGAGGACGCTTAGGCTCCGCCTTTAAGAGTGAGACGCGACAGCGTGTCGCAGCGTTGCCGAGGAGTACACGGAACGCCATCGCCCGTTCGGCGCGACGCGTGGCCCGGTGGACAATTTAAAGAAGGGCGCCTGTCTCACATATCTCGGCGGACACCCGAACCAGGCCGCAAGAGAAAGAAAATGAAATGAACAATTGCTTTTAAGGAAAGGATATGACGCCTGTCTCACATTTCTCGCTGGACACCCGGATCGCGCCGTAAGGGAAGGAAAAATCGATCGATCAATCAATCAAATCGATTAATCAGTTGATCAATCAATCGATCGATCAATCAGTCAGTGATCAATCAATCAATCCTTAACGCTATCGCGTTAAAATCCCTTCCCTTACGACGCGGTTCAGGTGTCCACCGAGATGCGCCATTTTTCGCTCACGGCCAAAGACGCCGACGACACCGGCTTTTCTGCGACACGAGCGCCTTAACGCTGTCGCGTTAAAACGGAAGCAGGCGTTGGCATGTTCAAGCCATTATACCTACAATGTAAAACGAAGAACGGCGCGTGAGTTCCTTCATCGATTGCAGTAAAGCATGACGCATGCCTCAGCTAAGCAGAACTGGGTAGTGCCAAAATTGAGAGCTATCTTACCAGTTGGACGCGCCTTAAAGCAGTGGAGTTAGCGACTTCACCGATCAGTCTTCTTCGATTCAGGTCCCCACGGGCTGCATGCTAGACGACGAGAGGGACGAGCGAGGACGACAAGCTTGCTGAGGCAGAGGGACAGGGGTCGAAAAGCAAGAAAGAGGCCAAAACAGTGCCCCCTTGCGGGGTTGGGGCGAAAAAAAAAAGACTAAGGGGGAAACAGAATAGATGCGCGATAGGAGAGTAAAAAACCCGAGGGGGAACAGCCAAAAAAAGAAAGGTAGGAGCGGGCTGCACCTCACGCATGCCAGGGAAGGCCACACCTCCCGGGGAGACAGGGAACAGGGACTGAACGTGCAGGCCGAACGAACGGTCCCCTCCTCGGTCGGCGGCGGCCGCCGGAGCAAAACCGGAAGCTGCGTCGCCGCGAGCATTCTCGAAGACGTGACGTGTACGCAGCCGCCGTCACGCAGCCGCCTGTGTGAATACCCCTTTAAAATGGTGCGATTCAGCGGTCGAATTACAGCGTCCGCCGACCGACAGACCGCTCTCGTCGACGGCTGCCGGTTGTTGTTGTTTCCCTCAAGAGGATGATGCTGCTGATGATGATGATGACGGCACACACCCACGGCGGGGGATTGGCCAAGGTGCATTGCTGATACAAACTCACACATGGACAAGGAGTGGAGTAATTCGATAATTTTCTGACCAAGACTCTAATTTGGATTTAAAAAGGAGATAAAGAACGGAAATGAAAAAAACTGAATTCACATTCTAGTAGAGGAAATAATGGCGCGTACCCACTGCGGGGGATTGGCCAAGACACAGGCGGCGACTGACAGGAGCTGAAAACGTTAAAAATATTAAACATTAATGAAATGAAATTAAAAATAAGTGCAGATTTGTTGATTGAAATTTAAAAAAAATCACTGTGAGATTGTGAGCAGCCCTTGCAGCGCGTGTTCAATGGCCGACGAGGAAGTGACGTGGCTGGAATGCTGCGTTCCCAGGTTAGCAGGCCGCGTGATTTCCGCCAGGGCATAATGATGAGGATGAAAACGTTTTAATTGGGAACAGGGGGACCGACCACCAACCGAGCGGGTGTGTCTTCTTCCTTTTCATCTGTCTTTCTGTTTTTTTATCGCTGCGGCAATATGTGTTCTTCCTCGCTTCTTTTCGGCATAGATGTAGGAGCCAGAACTAGAACCAGCGAATTAGACGCTGAGATTGTGTCAGCGGTCTGTGTGAGTGGCCGGCACCTTTGCTGCCGAGCGTTCGTTTTCCCCTGAGTTTGTTTTCAGTGTCGAGGAAACGGTTGTACAATGACTTAATCCGTATGATCTTCCCTTCGCCCTTGTACTGTTCTATGTATTTTGGTTTTCCGGGACACGATGTACTCAAGGAAGTACGTAAAATGTCCCTCTCGCCGTATACAGAAACATTTTTTCCGTAAGCTACACACCGAGACGTTAGCAGTTAAAGCATGGTTAAAGAAAACGAGTATTTTTGTGCCTACGGCAAATTGCCGACTTTGTGATGCTCCCGAAACGACTGAACATTATTTGATCAATTGCAAAGGTTCAAGACTGTCCCAGGATATCATACCACGGACATTGAATAAAAGACTTAATCTGACATCACATTCTGTGAGACATATCATTTCACTAACATTTTTTGATGAAGCCTTAAACGTGTACTTTCTAGTTGGATTACGCTGCCTCTGGAAAACACGCATGATGGATCAACATTGTGAATCTGTCGTTTCTAAAAAGGACCACTTCAGAATAATGATTGTTCACCTAAAAGAAGTGCATGCCCAGACCGAGTACGAACCTGAATGGCGCTCACCCCTTAGTGCTGTGCTCTTCATTGACTTTTTTTTTTCGTGCTCGATTGCTTAGGTGTGTTGCGTTATGCATCCTGTTGATTTGACAGTGCTGTTTTCCTAATGTTTGTACATAGTTCTCGTACTTAAAACACTGCATCACTGTAATAAATATCATATTGAAGCATAGGTGATCTGCTCACGACGTCTCGGGTTTGAGACCCACTCGCGGCCATACAGTGTTTCGTGATAGTGTTTTTCATAGTTGGTCATAAGGCCTGGCGGCAGGTTGACCACAACCCGGTGGGCAGGTTGCCACCTGCCAGAGACATCGCGTGGGCAAACATCGGCGAAATCTAAGATTCGGGGTTTTAGTGAGAAAACAGTATTGCTTGTAATTTTTTTCGTGTCAGTAAAATGCAACCTAGGTTATAGCAGACCCGCCAAAATAACTAAACAACCGCCAAGTAATTTTTTTTTTCAGCCCATTCCATGGCTCTGTTTATAATACTGAACCAAAAGCGAGACACAGGGCCTCTGTGTAGTGGCCCGAGCCCAGCCCGCGTCCTCAACTTCAAGCCCGACCCCGGCCCAGGCTCAGCGAAATACTTTGGCGCCATCTATGAGCGAGCGGCGGTACTCTCGTTCAGTCGACGTCGGCAACGGCGATGCGGCTCAACCACTGCTCAACCCGCGAACGGGCGCGTTAAGCTCTAAAACGCGGCCAGGCCAAGTCGATGCAATGCCGCCGTGGGCCCAGAATACACGGGCCGCAGCGGAGCTAGACACATCGGCATGCATGCGTCCTATCGTGTATGCTGTACTTTTAATGATCTAATTTTTAATATACGTACTCATAAGTTTCTCTATTAGATCATTCACATAATAATCCTAAGCATATTCACTTATTGGAGTGCGCAGTCTTGGACAAAAGTCTTAAGGACAAAGGCTATTCGCTTCAGCCGCATAACAGAGCCATTACGGCACTATTAAAGACCGAATGACCTTGAAATGCTAGCAGAAGGTTTCTTCTTACAGTAGAGAAGCTTTCTGCTTCACTTGGGTTTTGAATGATCCGCTATACACGGAGCATTCTAGGAACATTCATTTCGCTGCAGCTGTACGCTGTGGCCTCAAGACTTTTGACCAAGACTGTACTCTCAGAATCGCGTCAACTGTGGAAAAAGATAAGAAAATACACAGGAACTGTGCCTAGGGTGAACGGAATCGAACCTGAACCTGAAACCAGAACCGAAACCACATTTTTTTCGTCATCTTGTAACTGAACCCGAACCAGAACGGTTCAAAGGAACCGTTCCGAACCGGTTGAGGACTCAGTTCAGCCCCATATTTTTTACAACCCGGCATACTTTTTCTTGCTCAGACAAAATTAGATGTGCTACCGCGTAGATTTACCCACCGAAAGCTGTCTGCGACAGTGCCAAGATGGCACCCATTCTATGCGACAAAAGATGACACCCATTCTATGCGACAACAAAATGGAACGAAGTCTGGTGCCTTGGAAGAAACCTAATTGGCGCTTTTGTAATTCAGGTAATTCTAAACCACTGTACACCAGATTGATGTGAAATCTTAAGTTTTATTCTTGAGTTTAATCTTGCGTCTCCCCCTTTCATATGTTTGCGCATGGTTGTAATCAAATTGTTAGTACTGCTATAACTCAAAGCAACGAGTGAGAATAGCTTCCCTTTGTGTCACGTATGTACCATAAATATGTGAAACACAGGCGCAACGACCCCACCATGTTGTGCAACATTTACTTTCGCAGGGATTCGTTGTCTCAGAGAGCAGGTACTACATGCAACCCCTCATGGTGGCTCATTGGTGCAATAAAGAAAAAAAATGACTGAGTGGCTGTGGCGCTGTGCTGCTGATCCTAAGGTCGCGGGCTCGATCCCGGCCGCGGGGACCGCATTTCGATGGCAGTGAAATGCAAAAAAAAAAAATAGAGGGCACTTAAGACTGCTTACGTGCTGTGAAGGCGAAAGCATTATTACGACATCGTGAGTGTTCGACCTCGACGCAGGTTGCGCGCTGAGAAATGAAACGAAGACGCGCCTCCGAACGCTGATTCCACTAACGCTGAAGTGAAACATTCGAACACTCGGTTCGAATACGTGTCACGAGCTATCCTCCAACTTGACTAAGAGACGTATGCTATATGCAACGAGAAATCGCATGACACCACCCAGAACGCTGTATATACAACAAACAGTTGCTCACAAATTTGGTATACGAATGTAGTCGAGAAAACTGGCGCCACATTGCGATCAGCCAGTGTGTGTGTGGGGGGGGGGGGGGGGGGGCGGTAGGAGGGCATATGTAGACGGACGACATATATATGATTGTCTGGAATGACGGTGCTCGGTTTGCTGTGTGCGTTCTACGGCTGCTTGATGACGTCGCCCTATTTTTCTTCCCATCGCTGGGATTTTCTGCACCATCCGCGAGTACACACACTGACACACGCCGCCGGCTTTTCTCGTAATGGGACTAGCAATGTTTTCGCATTGAAACGCGCATGTGCTGTGCGATGTCAGCGGACGTTGAAAAACCCCAGCTGGTCTATGTTAATATGGAGTCCTCCACTACAGCGCCCATGATAGCTCCCGTGTCGCTTCGACACTTAAACCCCAGATATTACTATATTATTATTACAAAATAAAGGATTTATAAATTGGTGTATTTCTTTTTTTCAGAATCAGAATATTCTTTGTTGCACGCGACGGAAATAAGCAAGAAAAGGGGGGCTTGTGGCAGCAGTAGAGATACTTAAGAAAAAAAAAATAGCGATTACACAAAGGGGCAACGCGGAAATGCACGCGCTCACTGGCAGAATAATAATTGCGCCTGGAAAGATTCTATTGCTATGAAATTTAACTGCAATGAAATGATTTTGTGTTATGCGGATGCGCGAAAATTGTTCTCTTTATAAAAAAATAGATGCCAGTCGCTATCGGACGGACGGCTTCGTCACACTGCTCGGACTGCTGGATCTGAATTCTCTGTCAAGCGGCTTACATCTGCCTCTCGCTGCTGCACTTCAGGCTCTTGGTGTCTAAGGTGAGAGGCTTATGCTTGTTGGCGTTCTTTCGTGGAACGCTTGGGCGACGGCATACGTGGAGCATTTACAGCAATCCGCCTAGGTTACATCGGCTGTAGGGGGGGAGGGGCGAGTGCCCGGATGTGCGCCCACCGGAGTGTGCATCAAAGGTGGAGGCTACACACACGCACACACACATACACATGCACACGTACACACATTCAGACACCCAAAAGGAGGCTATACTGTTACAGCAGTAAAAAAAAACAACAACTAAATGCTCTAATCTCGAATGGGATTCGTACCAGAGGCGGCGCAACAGAGAAGCTTCGTTTACCGATGCATGCCTTAGGCTACTCGGCCATCTCCGAAGCCTCTTTTTAGTGCTGTTGTATGGAATATCAGCAACCTCCCTGACCTCCTCGTGCCTTACTTGATCGGATCGAATAAAGCGATCCCAGCATACGGTCTCACGCCACCATAACTCCTTACTCTGCCCCGCACATCAAAGTTCCGGAAGGCGCACACGTCAAGGAAAGGTAACCAGTCAGGAGGTTGAATTTGCGCAGCATATACCTTCTGCGCTTAAAATTCTTTTCTGAGCAGTGACCTCGTTGAACGCAGCGTTTCTACATGTTTATCCATCATGCGGCTTTTCCAGACGCTAAACAGTCCCCATTACCATGAAAAGTTCACAAGGAATTTCAGTCTTCAATCAGAAATCTTGTACCGTCAGGCGTGATATCAGTGTATTTTTTTTTAAAGTCTGCTGAAGTATGTCTCAAAAGAACAGAGCGTCACGACAAAGCAAAAATCATTTCATTGCTCAAGTTCCTCGTTGCTCACACTGACCACGGCACAAACGTGGCCTTGGTTCGGAGGCACGTCCTAACGTGTAAGGCCCACGTTTGAAGTGTTAAAAGGGCTTTTGCGACCAGTTGAATAGAATCTACATCCGCTGAACAAGCTTTAGTACACTGGTGTCAAGAAAGGCTATAGGTATACAGCTGCAGATATATGGGTAGAGAAAGTAATGACCGATCAGATACTTTGTGATCTGCCTTCTGGAGAGGCCGTACAGTATATTCTAAGGAAAAGCGAACAGTGAGGAAACCGAATGTGTCAGCACAAAATTCCATCACAACGATGTTTAGAAAAAAAAAAAAACAGATGAGCGCTTAGACGCCTATTAAGCACAGCTGCCAAGAAGGGGTGGTTTGTGGTTTTGAAAAATAAAAACTCGCAAACAGGTTAATGGACAAAAAGCGCACGGCAGAACCACCATATCAAGGGAGCAACAAAATCTGTCAACACATAGGCTCTCTTTGAAAGCGCCGCAGAGACGTCACAAACATTCCACGTAGCGCATGCATGTACCAGCTTCTTCCTTGCACAATTCAGCACTCGCAATAGTATCGCAGCGCGATGTCGCAACGTAGATTTTGCAAATTTGTGTCGGTGCAGAAATGAAGTGCATCAAACCCGTCCAAGCTTGCTTTTTTTATCATACTCTTTCTATCAGAAGAAAAGAGGGCGACATCAGCAGCATAGGCCAAAGTCTTAATTCTACACGCTAGTAGCGAGAAGCCGCGATTAGCTGTGTTTTTGAAGATATTGAACTAAAAGGGTTCGAGATATATAACGCAAGTTACAAAGGCGATGTCGAACAGGTTGTTTAAATAAAATAGGTTTGGTAAGCTACCAAGGTTAGGGAGAGCCAGTGTGACCACGAGGCTCTAGTCGAGGGGGGGGGGGGGGGGGGGGGTGCTCGCACATTCTCATATCATGTGGTAGAGGGCCGAGGGTAATGGGGGGGGGGGATGTTGGGACAGGGGGTTGTGACTGGCAAGTGAATTCTGGGGCGACGTAAGGGCGTCTGTCTGTATTATAGCTGCATATAAAGGACACCTTCCTTTCTCAATAGTGTGCGGTAACGAAGAGAGCGCACGCAGCGGTCCTGACGGCGCCCGCGTAAGTATATATACTCTGCGTCGGAGAAATTTGGTTTGGTTTGTTGAGGTTCAGCGTCCCAAAGCGACTCAGGCTATGAGGGACGCCGTAGTGAAGGGCTCCGGAAATTTCGACCACCTGGGGTTTTTTAGCGTGCACTGACATCGCACAGTGCACGTGCCTCTAGAATTTCGCCTCCATCGAAATTCGACCGGCGCGGCAGGGATCGAACCCGCGCCTTTCGGGTCAGCAGCCGAGCGCCATAAACACTGAGACACTGCCTACTGCTCACGCGACGGGGTCTCCGAAACTGCTGAAGCTGGAGTTTTTGTAGGCAAAATCTACGAGCTTTCCGCCTTATGTACCTCATCAGATGGATTCTTGCGTGTACATAGCCGATTTACATTTATTCTGATTTTGCAGTTCTTCCCGTTATTTCCTATCTTTTTCCGAGCACAGTAAATTAATGTGGGCAAAGAGAAAACTTTTCGCATAAACAAATTTTTGCATTTTTTACTTTATATACCGATGTCACAGAGAAAGGTAAACTGCATAACAATGTTGATTAAAACTTATCTACGTTCAGAATTTTTATTTTGTCCTGAACCCGTGTGAACCGGTTCCATCCGGTCCGAATCGATTCGAACCGGAATGGAATTTCGCCCCGGAGCCGAACCCGGAACTGAACCCGAAAGGCGTGAACCCGAACCCGCACATAAGCAGAAAAAATTCTGGTTTTACACCCTGATTGTGCCACCATACCAGGATGTGCTATAGAGTATACCGGATGTGCTTTTCACCTGGATGTGCTGCTGGCGCGGTAGTCAGGGAATGTTAACAAAATCATTAATATGTAACAAAAAATTAAGCGGGCCCAGTATATAGCCTTGCGGAACCCCGTACTTCACAATTCCGGGGGGTGAACGCGCACCACTGATTTCATTAAATTGAAGACGGTTCTGAAGGTATGTTTTAATAGTTGTAACGGAGCGCCTCTGATTCCGTAATTTTCCTCTTTTTTTTCAGTAAAATGTGGTGCCTAGCAGAATCAAAAGCGTTCCTGAAATAAAAAAAAATCAAATGAGGAAAGAAACTGGCCTAGCAGAGCCAGAAGTTGGGTCTTTTCCGGCGGAAGGTTAGCGTCGATTGAGCGGACGAAGACGTCCATGGTGGCGGGATCAGTAGAAGGAAGGCAAGTAGTAAGTGAAGTCACCGGTAGAGGGCAGAAGTCGTCCTGTCAATTGTCGCAGACGGCTACGGAGGCGAAAGACTGGACGAGTCCCAGGCATTCGCCGCGAAGAAGAGAAAAGGGGCACACGAATGGATTCGTGCCGCGGGCATTGCGCTCACTGCGACAGTGAGCACGGCGAACGGCATGGGCAGACACTGGCGAGAAGCCAAGCCGTCGTACGGGATGAAGACAACAGGTCCGCCGGAAGCAGAGTTGCAGGAAACAGAGACGACTACAGAATATCACGGCGGGATCACGATGTCAGCAGCCACAGTCAGTTTGGCGCACCTGGTTGTGTTATCGCCCATCGGGTCTTCGCGGAAGGGAAGAAGCTCGACTTCAGCGCGAGTGCAGTCGGTGACGGCATGATGTCGGGCGAGAAAGTCCAGAGGTTGAAAAGATGAATTTAGTGATGTACAGAGCGCCCTGAATAGTGACTGTGGCCATACATGCGGCCAAAGGCTCGATAAGTTGTCAATTAGCGGCACGAAGCGAAAAACAATATAGCGGCGTCGTCACCTTTCGCTGCTGGCGGCACAGCTTCTCGCTCAGGATAGACACATCAGCGCCGATATCAATAAGGGTGAACGCGTCGGTGCCCTCCACATAAACCTAGATCAGATTCGAAGGAGAAAGTCGAGCCCTTGAACTGTTCGACGAACACGCAGTTATTGCTTCTGGAACTGCGGCAGTCGGATACAACTCAAGAACGCAGCGGCTTTTTCCCGTCTAAGGACCCCCTTCCAGCCAATGCGTCTGTCCTTTGACGGGGAAAAGCCGTTTCATTCTTGAGTTGCTTGTACCCGACTATTCGCCGCGCGATCGACCTACAGGGGGCGGCACCGTCGCTATGCTACAGTGCGGATCAGGAGCCGGCGGCGCTCGCGGAGACGTACGCGGCGGTGGTTCGCTTCGAAGCTTGCGGAGGGTTTTCTGGAAAAGAAAATGTGCCTTCTGCAATAAATATGTGATATACTGCTTAAAATATTCATATTTTGGACAAACAAGCGTAGAATCGGCAACGCTACGTGGAAGCAGCGCGGATTGTAGAAAAACAGGGGACTGGCACGCAACTACAGTTAAAATGGTAATTATTAAACATTAGTTAACCATCCATCCATCCATCCATCCATCCATCCATCCATCCATCCATCCATCCATCCATCCATCCATCCATCCATACATACATACATACATACATACATACATACATACATACATACATACATACATACATACATACATACATACATACATACATACTGACACGTGTCATTTATCTTTATCGGGCGACCACGTTTCGCCGCCTAACAAGTGTTATCGCACAGCGCGGGACGCGCCTGCATCTATCCGAAGTTTCTGGCAAGTCATCGATGCTTCTGTTCGCTGTCTGTTGTAGACGAACCTTATGTTATCTGATTTCATCGCCTGACGCGAATGGTGTAGAACTTTGTGGAAGGCACACGGGTCCCAACGATTAGTCTGGAACATTCGACGACTGCTATATAACAGCCGACGCGCTTGACCCGCGGATCAGATTTTCGACGATCGCCGACCGTGCTCGCCGCTACCGTTGTGCTGTAAGTGTAGCCTCTTTTGTGGGCACAGGTTCGCCCAATAAAAGTTAGTTTTGTCTTTCACAGTATTGCTACTGTGTTCTTCAACGTCACCACCACGTGACATCTGGTGGAGGTGCTTCTTTTTTGTTTTGTTCATGTACCGGACGCCCCCGACAAGCCGTGATCCAAGCCCGGACCGCAAAGAGAACACCAACGTAGTCCCGGACAATCGAGCAAGCCGCCGTCTTCAACAGCTGCCCCCGGAGCACGGACTTCTACCTAAGAAGACCAAGAAGATTGTGGTCGAGGCAACCCCAATGGCAGCCCCAGCGTCCCCCATCGTGCTGCAGCAGCCCAGGGAACCACCGACGTTCCGCGGTTCCACATTTGAGGACCCGGAAAGCTGGCTGGAAACGTATGAGAGGGTCGCTACGTTTAACAGCTGGGCAAGCGACGACAAGCTGCGACATGTCTATTTCGCATTGGAGGACGCCGCCAGGACGTGGTTCGAGAATCGAGAAGCCACCTTGACGACGTGGGACCTGTTCCGAAGCAGCTTCCTGCAAACATTTACAAGCGTCCTGCGTAAAGAGCGAGCCCAAGTTCTACTGGAGACCAGAGCGCAGCTGCCGAATGAGACGATCGCAATCTTCACTGAGGAAATGAGCCGTCTGTTCCGGCACGCCGACCTGGAAATGTCCGAAGAGAAGAAAGTCCGCCTACTGATGCGTGGTGTAAAGGAGGAACTTTTCGGCGCAATGACACGAAGCCCACCGACGACCGTAGAAGAGTTCCTTCGCGAGGCCACCAGCATTGAGAAGACATTCGAAATGCGGAACCGACAATACAACCGCCGCACGAACTCGACAAACTACGCCGGAGTTCAGTCACTGGCTACCGACGACCTGCGCGAGACCATCAGGGCAGTCGTACGAGAGGAGCTTCAAAGGATCTTCCCTTCATCGCAACCTCAAGTGGCCTCAGTCGCCGAAATTGTCAAAGAAGTCCAGCGATCGCTGGGAGTTTGCGAGGTACAACCACAATCATCGCAGCCCCAGCCAGAAGCGATGACCTACGCCGCCGTCGCCCGCCGTCAAGGTCCCCCTCCACGACCGCGCCAGGA
>JARKHS020005065.1:0-40649 GCA_030143305.2 Amblyomma americanum | reverse complement strand
GGATACCTCTTGCAATGTCGTCCACAGGGTTGACTGTCGCGAAAAAATCTTCCGATCCATGTCTCGCAGCAACCTTTATTCTGAAAGTTAAAAAAATGCTGTCTTTATTACTCGTTTTCATTTTCGCCATGAACTACTGGGCATTCATTGAAACAATAAATCATACAAAAATAACCGCTAGAAATCGACGGAGGGGAGGAGGGGTTGCCCCTTTTTTTAATTGCCCAAAATAGATATCAACTCCGTGATACCCGCCGTGGTGGCTCATTGGTTAGGGTACTAGCCTACTGAGCTGGAGTTCCCGGGTTCGAGCCCAGCCGCGGCATACGCGTTTCGATGAAGGCGAAACGCACAAGGTGCCCGTGTGCTGTGCGATGTCAGTGCACGTTAAAGACCCCCAGGTGGTCGAAATTATTCCGGAGACGTCCACTACGGCACCACTTTCTTCATTTTTTCTTGCACTCCGTCCTTTATCCCTTCCCTTACGGCGCGGTTAGGGTGTCCATCGAGATATGTGAGACAGTTACTGCGTCATTTCCTTTCTTCAAAACAAGTTTTCAATTTTTCCAAAATACGTACCCAGTGGCTCAGTGGTTAGGGCGCTCGGTTACTGATCCGGAGTTACCGGGTTCGAACCCGACCGCGGCGGCTGCGTTTTCATGGAGGCAAAACGCTACGGTGCCCGTGTGCTGTGCGATGTCAGTGCACGTTAAAGATCCCCAGGTGGTCGAAATTATTCCGGAGCCCTCCACTGCGGCACCTCTCTCTTTCTTTCTTCTTTCACTCCCTCCTTTATCCCTTCTCTAACGGCGCGGTTCAGGTGTCCAGCGATATATGAGACAGATACTGCGCCAATTTCCTTTCCCCAAAAACCAATTATTATTATGGCTAACTAATGTTCGCTGGAATTTTTCACTAAGCCTGATTATTGCATGAAAACATGTAACTTGCAGAAGGCGTAACTGCGTTCTCATCAAGAAAACTACATTCTCTTTATCCAGTAAGAATCTGATATATAGTATGACTGTGAGCGCGCGCATCTCACAAAATATCAAGCGTCGCTTTTTACATATTGAAAGAAGCAGCATACTCAGGCAGGAGAAGTTTCGCCATTGTTTGCACCCGACGGAGTCCTCGAGACAAGTCTACTAACGTTCTCACCCTGGGCGTCCCGGACCATCGAAGCTCACAAAGGCGTGCTGAGGACTGTGCTTTCCGCTCATGTAGCACTTGGTGCAGAGGTCGTAGTCTTGACAAACGGCGCACTTCCAGCGGGTGCCGATGAGGGGAAGCTCGTTGCACCCGTTGCAATAGATGTTGCTGAACATGGATACTGCGTTGGCATAAAGGGTATCAGAGATGTCACCATACGCACTCCGCACACCAAATTTGGATCACTGTGTAAGCTCAAAATCCATGAAAAAAATAATGGTGTCACCTTAGCAACTTTTATGTGTGAATGCGAGAGCAAGTGTAACTGGCTCACTGGGTCAGCGGACACCTCAATCGCACTGTGAGTTGGCGGAGGCATCCACCTCCAAATTAAGGCGCCTTTCCGATTCCGGCACAACGGCGTAGGCGGCTTTCGTACGACTTTCTCACGACTTTGCATGGGCAGAGTGTACTCACTTCGCTTCTCTTGGCTAGCCATGGCAAGTAGAACGGCTGAAAGAGAAAGGAGTCAAGTTATTTCTGCCGTTATTTGCTCGCATTAAAAGATAACACTAACAATGAAAGAGAAATGAGTCAAGCTATTCCTGCCGTTATTTGGTCGCAATAAAAGATAACACTAACATTTATGTGCGATATTAGTCGGTCGCATGCTCAAGCGACAGTAAACTTTCAACGTAAATTTGTTTGCCTATTTCGCCAGCACATTGCCATTTGATGTTATCTTATTTATGTTTTTTTTTGTTGATGAACCATTAACATTTTTCATGCAACAGTAATGGCCCCCCGTTTACTTGGATTTCTCACTATTTCTCTTTGTTTGAAATCATCACGGGCTTTTACTGCCATTCTGGGCAAATTCATTACACATCATTCGCAAGCTGCGGCGAACCTGAGGCTGAACATGAAGCCAAATCATATGAAAAATTCCGAAAGTTTCTACCTCAATTACATCTAACAGAAAAATGCCTACCCACACCATAGCCACGAGCGCGATTGCAACCAGCACCAGCTCAAACAAAAAAGCTTCATTACTCAACGCGTTAGACTACTCGGCCATCGCCGTAGCCTCTCGCGCTACGCACGTATTTGAATCGTCGCCGCCTTTCATCCGTTAGTTCAGATGCTCTGCGGCTGTGGAGTGCCACCGTGGCTGTTGTAATGGAGCCAGATGAGTCAAAAGATAGAAAGGCTCGCCAATGTTGCCAACGGGAGCCTATAGCGCATCCACGAGACTGGAGAAGAGCGGGCGAGCGCAATGGCGCGTCAAACAGCAAGAGGAGCTGGTGGCGCTCGGGGCGGTACCTAACAGGAAACAGTCACTGAAAGCTGCGGCTCGACAAAGTTTCGTAAGCAGCGAGGGACGCCGAGGCGCTGTGTAATTGAAAGGGGCGAAAGGGAGGTGGCTGACGGCGGCGGCTCGTCAAGCCACGAAAGCAATCGGGGAGAACATGCGTGTATCCCAGGTCGGACATTACAAACGGCAGCGACACCTTCACCTGCCAACAGTCCTGACCAAATGCCTTAGTGCGCCTGCAGTCTATTACCCATACTGGAATTGGCTACGCCTTTCCTGCAGTGAATTTCATGCTTACACCTACTCTCGACGAAGATATGGAATAGAACTTTTTTAATTGCTCTAAAAGAGAATTTTGTGAAAAACAAAGCTTCCCACATTTAACTGCTTTGAAAATGATTGGCGAGTGTATGATTACCGCAATGAATTCCAAATAAATATCCTCGGAGCCAACGCACCTCTCAAACCACAACCAACGCGCTGACGACAACGACGCTGAGTTTACAGTTATTTGGGCCCGAGTTCCGGAAGTCATTGTTAAGCCCAGTTTGATTTCCAATTTATATTTATAAGGTTCACCATCGCTGTTCCTGCCATAATCACAAGAATGTTCGCAGATGAGTCTCTCATTTATACTGCTGTCAAGCTCATTACAGGATAAGATTAAACTCCCATTTACCGTCGTGGTCAAAAACCGGAGGTATAAATAAATTTGAGGGATAACGCCCGCATCTGTAACTAGAAGAGAAAAAAAAGCCGTTTAAAGCGACGCACAGCTCAGTACGAGACGACGTAGAAAGTCCCATTCGTATAAATGATTGAGGGGTTACGATCAAATGCACATTATATTGTATGTTGGTGTTACCAAAATATTCAGACATTTTAAGGTAGGACTGTTCTGCATGACACAAGCGGAAACGCCTCCGCATGCCTCCGCAAGAAAATTAGTTTTCTCATACACGACCAATCAGGAGACGAGAATAATCTGTAATTCGTATCTAGGTTAGCTCACCCAGAAATTCGTAGAAATTCACAGTGAAGAGTTCCGTTTTATTATTCTGTGCACAGGAACGAGCCAAGAATGGGCATGGGAATGATTATACGTCCGAAGAGAAGCACTCAGGAGAAACATGAAAAGCGTGAATTCTTACTGATAGTTGCAGAGGAGGGTCTGACGGCAGATTAAAAAGTTTCCTTATAAACTGGTTGGACAGGCATTTGTACGATGTCGTTGAAACTGCTCCACGTAGAGCTTCAGACATTCCCGATCTACCGGCGCGATTACTTCATATATTCTTTTTACGTTATTTGTCCCGCATTATATCTACAAACGCACGTACGTCACACGACTGTATTACTACTCCGCCTGAACAAAACATGCCAGACCTATCAGCGTATTTATCATTCCTGGAATTTGCTCTCTTCTCGACAGCAAAACAAGCATAAATGAGCTGGAGCACGGCTATGTGACCACTGAGTCACAGATGGTTTTTCCGATGAAAGAGGCATTTATTTTATTTTTTTTTCACCCGGCTTGCAGCACAGTATTGATACTAAGCATTTCACTGCTGGTGTTCGAGATTTCTTTATGTCATAAGCAGCCTTCATATCCTCTCTATTTCCTTTGGCTATACATGAAACATTAATTTTTTCACGATGTTTTATATTTATAAAACAGGTATGTTTATTTTTTTCAGCTGTTTTATATTTACGGTTTTGATCCAGAAATTATAATACTTTCTAAAACACATTGTGAGGAGAACTTTAGTTGGAACAACAATTCATGTCAACAATGAAACATATAACATTCTTTGTTAATTTTTAACGTTAAGTACCTAACATCAAGAACACATCATTAGCACAGTTTATACTTTGAGTGTTAAGCTAACGGTTATAGGAGAAAATGCAACTTTATTTTTTTAATTTCTAACATTAAAATAACATCGCAGCGTAACACGTACCTTGGTAAAACACGTTGCGGGGCTAGTTGGTTATGCATATTCTTTCGTTAAAATTTAAGCAGCGCTAACTTTTAGGACGAATACACAGAAGACATGACAGGACGGGCGCTGACTCCAACTATGTTTATTGAACACGTTTTTTCGTAGAACATATAAGACAAAATGAACCGTGAGCGCATGCGCATCTGCGACAGACCACAAAAAGAAAAGGCCAAGATGACAACGATGACAGCTAAGGTAGATTAATGAGGGCGGCACGCATTTCGTCCCATATTTTTAAGCAATCTGAATTCGCTAGCATGCAGGGAGACAGAAGTGGTGCTGACACACGTGTCGCCTTTTGCCTTGATGAAAAATGCTTCGGATAATTCCCGAGCTAATCTATCTTTGCTCCTGGTTAGAATTTTGATTTTGTCAAGCCGTGGCTCACAGTTCTCATCGTTTTGGTCCTTGCAAGAAAGGCAATGAGCGGGTAGATTCAGGCATGAGTCTGATGCGTTTCCCAAACTTCGTTCATGTTCCCTGGCACGGTCGTTAACACAACGCCCTGTCTGGCCAACGTACACTTTGCCACAAGAAAGGGGGATCTCATAGACCACACCCGTGGCACACCGGACAAAGGGCTTGGCGTGTTTTGTTCCACAGCCGGATGTTGCAGGGCCACTGCTGCTGACCTTAGGGCACATCTTAGCCAGTTTACAAGGCGCAGAGAACACCATCGGGACGCCGTACTTGTTGCCCACCCTTTTTAGGTTATGGGACACCTTGTGGATGTAAGGCATAACCACTGGTTTGGCATTCCCGGGTCTTTCTTTTCTACGTGTCTTTTTCTGCCTTCCCTTGAATTTCTGTAGGAGTGCTTCGGTCACAGCTGTTAACACGTGATCAGGGAACCCTGCTTTTCGCAGTCTTTCTACCTCGCCCCGAAAGCTCTCTTGCATCATGTGAGGGCACGACTTAGCAAGTGCGGATTCTAGAGAAAGGGTCGCAATAGCCCTCTTAACAGTTTTTGACTGGGCCGAATCAAAAGGCAAAAAATCTTTCTTGGCTCTAGGGTGGTAGCACCAGCATACACACTTTTCTCCGAGCATGATGTTCAAGTCCAAAAACTGGAGGCGGTTAAGTACAGGTAACTCGTAGGTAAAAGAGAGCCCTTTTCCATGTTGTACAAATTGTTCTAAAATATTCATCGCAATTTCCTCATACCGGCCTTGGTCTCTTTTCTTTAAAATTACTAAAAAATCGTCTACGTATCTAAAAATCTTCAGGACATTGCCTTCGTCAGTTAGTGAAGCCAAAGCGTTGTCGAATGATGCAAGAAAAATGTTACACAAAACTGGAGCGACACATGATCCGATGCAAATGCCCTGGCGCTGTAGATAGCGCCGGTTGTCAAACTCGATAAAAGTAGCGGTGATATAAAATTCTAAAAGTGACATGAAGTTATCTACACTTAAGCCGGCTGTATTCTGGAATGCGATAGTACCGTTTGCTTCAATGCACTGTCTGACAGCAATAAACAGGTCGTTATGTGGTATAGAATAAAAAAGATCTTCAACATCTATGGAAAAGGCATATCCAATCTGCTCTCCTTTCAACACACTGGCAACTTCCAATGAATTCTTGGTGGCAAAGGGATCAGAAAGAACCAGATTATTTAAGTGCTTAAGCATGAACCTACTAATATGTTGCTGCCAGGTACCTCTCTCCAGAGCCTTGCAAGAGCCATTGTGGACTCTCGAGTAAACACCTTGACCGTGTTCTTTGCGGTGAAAACTCACAAACCCGATGCACCCTTCCGGACGATTGTTAGCGAGAGAGGTACCTGGCAGCAACATATTAGTAGGTTCATGCTTAAGCACTTAAATAATCTGGTTCTTTCTGATCCCTTTGCCACCAAGAATTCATTGGAAGTTGCCAGTGTGTTGAAAGGAGAGCAGATTGGATATGCCTTTTCCATAGATGTTGAAGATCTTTTTTATTCTATACCACATAACGACCTGTTTATTGCTGTCAGACAGTGCATTGAAGCAAACGGTACTATCGCATTCCAGAATACAGCCGGCTTAAGTGTAGATAACTTCATGTCACTTTTAGAATTTTATATCAACGCTACTTTTATCGAGTTTGACAACCGGCGCTATCTACAGCGCCAGGGCATTTGCATCGGATCATGTGTCGCTCCAGTTTTGTGTAACATTTTTCTTGCATCATTCGACAACGCTTTGGCTTCACTAACTGACGAAGGCAATGTCCTGAAGATTTTTAGATACGTAGACGATTTTTTAGTAATTTTAAAGAAAAGTGACCAAGGCCGGTATGAGGAAATTGCGATGAATATTTTAGAACAATTTGTACAACATGGAAAAGGGCTCTCTTTTACCTACGAGTTACCTGTACTTAACCGCCTCCAGTTTTTGGACTTGAACATCATGCTCGGAGAAAAGTGTGTATGCTGGTGCTACCGCCCTAGAGCCAAGAAAGATTTTTTGCCTTTTGATTCGGCCCAGTCAAAAACTGTTAAGAGGGCTATTGCGACCCTTTCTCTAGAATCCGCACTTGCTAAGTCGTGCCCTCACATGATGCAAGAGAGCTTTCGGGGCGAGGTAGAAAGACTGCGAAAAGCAGGGTTCCCTGATCACGTGTTGACAGCTGTGACCGAAGCACTCCTACAGAAATTCAAGGGAAGGCAGAAAAAGACACGTAGAAAAGAAAGACCCGGGAATGCCAAACCAGTGGTTATGCCATACATCCACAAGGTGTCCCATAACCTAAAAAGGGTGGGCAACAAGTACGGCGTCCCGATGGTGTTCTCTGCGCCTTGTAAACTGGCTAAGATGTGCCCTAAGGTCAGCAGCAGTGGCCCTGCAACATCCGGCTGTGGAACAAAACACGCCAAGCCCTTTGTCCGGTGTGCCACGGGTGTGGTCTATGAGATCCCCCTTTCTTGTGGCAAAGTGTACGTTGGCCAGACAGGGCGTTGTGTTAACGACCGTGCCAGGGAACATGAACGAAGTTTGGGAAACGCATCAGACTCATGCCTGAATCTACCCGCTCATTGCCTTTCTTGCAAGGACCAAAACGATGAGAACTGTGAGCCACGGCTTGACAAAATCAAAATTCTAACCAGGAGCAAAGATAGATTAGCTCGGGAATTATCCGAAGCATTTTTCATCAAGGCAAAAGGCGACACGTGTGTCAGCACCACTTCTGTCTCCCTGCATGCCAGCGAATTCAGATTGCTTAAAAATATGGGACGAAATGCGTGCCGCCCTCATTAATCTACCTTAGCTGTCATCGTTGTCATCTTGGCCTTTTCTTTTTGTGGTCTGTCGCAGATGCGCATGCGCTCACGGTTCGTTTTGTCTTATATGTTCTACGAAAAAACGTGTTCAATAAACATAGTTGGAGTCAGCGCCCGTCCTGTCATGTCTTCTGTGTATTCGTCCTAAAAGTTAGCGCTGCTTAAATTTTAACGAAAGTAACACGTACCGTTACTGCAACTTACAAAACGAACTTATATCAATATATTACATTATTGTAATGCTGAGTGCTGCCTGGTAGCCTAGTCTTAATTCTTAAACTTTAAACAAAATTTCTGTAGTAATCCCCCTTTGAGGAAATTTAGGTGTAGGAAGAGTTCGATGTCACCACGAAAATCCGGTCGAGTGCATCCTCACATTACTAAACCTTCATGCTTTGAACCTTTTGACGGCTGCCACAACTGGTGTACGCTGTCAAATCAGTCTGGCATTCTAGTGTGAGTTTACCGCAAGCACACACACAAAAGTAAAGATTGAGTGTCTCAGAGCATGCTTAAGTATACGGTCGTCCACTTACCATTTCAGTGAGCTCTGTTTTGCTTCTCTGCTTCTACCTGCTTCTACGTGGCTTTGTACCCCTCGTCACAGCTTCGGCTGCTGCTGCTACTGCCTGCTGATATAAACAACAGCGCGCAAAATACAGCTTTCTTTTGTCGCCGCCACCGCGGCCACTCCCTAGCGTCGTCTGTGCAGTTTTCTTATCGTGCACGGTTACACCGGGGGCGCGCCAACAGGGAAGTGACTGACGTAAAGCGAGTATCAGCTATATCCTGTTTTCATGTATTTTTGTTGTAGCAGCGTTTTTTTTTATGCACGTTGCTCAACTATGGTGTAATACTCGCCCTAACACTACCGACGCACTGCACTGCAGGCTGCGAGTCACGCGGGCCGTGACGTCGATGACAAGAGAGTAAGAGACGCTGCGGAAACTGGCCGATCGAGCATTGCTCGAAAGACGACACCTCGCGGCTGATGCATCGCTCTGGCGGCGCTGGGAACTGGACTGAAATAGTAAACGTTATTCGACTACTGATCCGGAGTTCCCGGGTTCGAACCCGACCGCGGCGGCTGTGTTTTTATGGAGGAAAAACACTAAGGCACCCGTGTGCTGTGCGATGTCAGTGTACGTTAAAGATCCCGAGGTGGTCGAAATTATTCCGGAGCCGTCCACTACGGCACCACTTTCTTCCTTTCTTCTTTCACTCCCTCATTTATCCCTTCCCTTACGGCGCGGTTCAGGTGTCCAACGATATGAGACAGATACTGCGTCATTTCCTTTCCCCCAAAACCAATTATTATTATTAGACATTGGACGACCTGTTTTGACGCGTTGCTGCACGCCGTGACGGAAAAGAGAAACCATTCGGGCTCTTTTTTCGGGCCATACGCTGACGCGTGAATGTTTGATTCCAGTGTATTCGAGCTTTTCTGGTGGTAGTAAAGATCAATAATGGCTGCATTTGGGCGAGTTGGTTTTCCATTCTGAACGTAAAAGCGCAAAAAACACAAGGACACAGACTAAGGCAGACAACACGAGCGCTTACTTCCAACTGATTTTATTTCATGCAAGAAGCGAAATTTATACTCTTGATAAGTGTCTGCACATGCTTACAGGGCAATTACCGCAGAGTTATGACTGATACCAGTTATCATGTAACACATATGAAAGATGTCAGATATGCCATCTCTTTTTGTGACAGCAGAATTGATGGAGCACTTATGCAATCATCCCCAGCTCGCGCTATCTCCAAAGCTTCCACAATTTCTCGGGTAATTTGGCATTTGTGCACGTAAAGGACTTTGCACTTGTGAAAGAGAGGACGACAACCCTCTTTACTTTTACTTTTGCACTTTAAACAATGAATGCTCATGTGCCCCCCTTTTTTGTTGTTCACAACGTAGTCATGCTCGCTCAACCGCTCGTTCAGGCATCGTCCCGTTTGGCCTATATAGTATTTTCCACATGATAAGGGCACTTTATAAACAACACCTTCACTGCATCTCACAAACGGCTTTTGATGCCTGATTTTGCAACCAGTTTTTCTTTGGTTTCCTGAAGTACTTTGCTTACATAATGACATCAGCTTATTTGGGGCAGAGAACACCACGTCAACGTTTGCCCTGTTACCAATTTTTTTGAGATTGTGTGAAATCTTATGTTTATAAGGAATGACTGCAAATTTCTTATTGGCTTTTGTCTCTTCCGGCTCGTCCTGGCACTTGGCTTCCCATTTTTTCTTTTTGACAAGTCCTTCCGCCACAGAAACCAGCAGGTGTAACGGATAACCCACATCTTGCAATTTGTTGGACTGCAGGAGAAGGCTTTCTTCGATTGCATGTTCACAAGACTTCTTTGTACAGTTAAGAAACCCTAAACGAGCTATGTTTCTTTTTATAAGCTTTGAGTGCGCGGAACTGAAGGGTAAGGGCATTTTTCCATCCCTGGGATGATAAATTCAGCAAGTGTGGTCTTCTAGAAAAGTTAACCTGATATCGAGAAAGCGTATGCTACTGTTCTCTGGCATTTCATGCGTGACTACAAGAGAAGATAGGCTACACTTGAAATGATCTAAAACCTTTTCTACCGCCTCATTGAGGGTGATTGCAGTGGTGTCTAAGAAGATTAAAAAATCGTCGACAAAACGAAAAACTTTTGACACCCCTACGTCTTCAAGGCAGGCTAAAAGCCTTCTGTCACATTCAGCTAAAAACAGGTCACTTAACAAAGGAGCTACGCTGGGAATATGTATTGGGTCCAGCGTAGCTCCTTTGTTAAGTGACCTGTTTTTAGCTGAATGTGACAGAAGGCTTTTAGCCTGCCTTGAAGACGTAGGGGTGTTAAAAGTTTTTCGTTTTGTCGACGATTTTTTAATCTTCTTAGACACCACTGCAATCACCCTCAATGAGGCGGTAGAAAAGGTTTTAGATCATTTCAAGTGTAGCCTATCTCCTCTTGTAGTCACGCATGAAATGCCAGAGAACAGTAGCATACGCTTTCTCGATATCAGGTTAACTTTTCTAGAAGACCACACTTGCTGGATTTATCATCCCAGGGATGGAAAAATGCCCTTACCCTTCAGTTCCGCGCACTCAAAGCTTATAAAAAGAAACATAGCTCGTTTAGGGTTTCTTAACTGTACAAAGAAGTCTTGTGAACATGCAATCGAAGAAAGCCTTCTCCTGCAGTCCAACAAATTGCAAGATGTGGGTTATCCGTTACACCTGCTGGTTTCTGTGGCGGAAGGACTTGTCAAAAAGAAAAAATGGGAAGCCAAGTGCCAGGACGAGCCGGAAGAGACAAAAGCCAATAAGAAATTTGCAGTCATTCCTTATAAACATAAGATTTCACACAATCTCAAAAAAATTGGTAACAGGGCAAACGTTGACGTGGTGTTCTCTGCCCCAAATAAGCTGATGTCATTATGTAAGCAAAGTACTTCAGGAAACCAAAGAAAAACTGGTTGCAAAATCAGGCATCAAAAGCCGTTTGTGAGATGCAGTGAAGGTGTTGTTTATAAAGTGCCCTTATCATGTGGAAAATACTATATAGGCCAAACGGGACGATGCCTGAACGAGCGGTTGAGCGAGCATGACTACGTTGTGAACAACAAAAAAGGGGGGCACATGAGCATTCATTGTTTAAAGTGCAAAAGTAAAAGTAAAGAGGGTTGTCGTCCTCTCTTTCACAAGTGCAAAGTCCTTTACGTGCACAAATGCCAAATTACCCGAGAAATTGTGGAAGCTTTGGAGATAGCGCGAGCTGGGGATGATTGCATAAGTGCTCCATCAATTCTGCTGTCACAAAAAGAGATGGCATATCTGACATCTTTCATATGTGTTACATGATAACTGGTATCAGTCATAACTCTGCGGTAATTGCCCTGTAAGCATGTGCAGACACTTATCAAGAGTATAAATTTCGCTTCTTGCATGAAATAAAATCAGTTGGAAGTAAGCGCTCGTGTTGTCTGCCTTAGTCTGTGTCCTTGTGTTTTTTGCGCTTTTACGTTCAGAGTAGTAAAGATACCAGAAACAAGCGATTCAGGAACTCTCGCGTTGGACACCGACCGGAAACCATTCGTTCTTTCACTGTTCGCATCGCAACCAGGCGCTGATATATAGCACGCCGATGATGGAAGCAAAATCAAAGTGCTGCAAACCAGGGAGCTACGAACGCTTGCTTCATACATGCGGGCCACAGCCGGTGCCGCCAACGAAATCACGGTGCGCAAGTTGAGATCGGTGGAACGAGTGAACGTGGCGCTCCAGTGGCAGAGCGATATTCAGGTTCAGGTGTCCAACGATATACGAGACAGATACTGCGCCATTTCCTTTCCCCAAAAATCAATTAATATTATTATTTTGTACCTGGACGCAAGACGTGTCGGGTGTTTCCGTTTGAACGCCTCATGCACGGTAACATTATACATGGCGGCCGCGGTGGCGTTCGAAGCCATGCTCCCGATGAGACTCGTGCGTACAACTGTTCCTCAGCGGGCTTCGCGGCGAGACTGCTCATGACGCGAAAGCTCTCGAAGCAACGTTTAAGTGATGGCCACTGACTTGGGCGTCCGAAGCTCAATTCATCCGGAGGCATTCAGTGAAAGCTGAATGTCGCCATCTCAGACTGCAGCGAGTGCCCTCCTTCAGTGCCGCTTTCGGGGCTATTTAGCGCGCTGCCGCCATGTGTTGTAAGTGTGCGCGCAGCGCGCAGACACAACAGCTAACATGTTTGACGTGTATGTGCAAAGGAAACTTGTTTTTTCTTCCTTTACATTTAAGCGCCATCAGCTCATACCGCACTGGTCGGCGTCTTAATTTAACAAGAAGTGATGGAGAAACCTAGAACAAGGTCAATTGAAATAGGCGGCGAATGGGAGGACCTAACCCAATAACATCAGCCGGGGTAGCATGCGAATGAAGTACAGTGGAAGAGTGCGGATAATATTAAAATAATGTTCATGCACATATTCGTTGTCGTTAAACCTATACCACTGTGCGTCTTATACTCTGCCTTCAACACATAGCTGCTTTTTAACCTTCGTTATGAATACGAACTATTGATCAAAATATTATCCGGGTCAATTGTTTAGCCATAGTAACTATTCGGTGTATTGTTTGACCTCACAAAAAGGGTGTTTATCCCTTTTACGCGTGCATTATTATTGTTTACGGTCGAGGAAAATCAGCAAATTTGTGCGTGTATATTTCAAACCCCCTATTTCACAATTTTCACAATGATTAACGCGAGTGGCACCAAAACATTACGAATTCAAGCGCGGCGCTCACTTCCACACTCACAAGAATTAAAGCCCTCTTCTATAAAAATATATGATTCTGTCCAACTGTTTTTTTTTTATCAATAGAAGCTGTTTCCTCAACTCCAACTCAGCTACAGTATACTTTAATAAAGTAATTCCATCGCGCGAGAGAAGAAAAAAGACTAAGCACCAGCCAACATTTCGTAGGCGCATTGTAGAACTTCGCCAATTCAATGTTTATTTCTTGTTTTTATGTAGTGCTCCTTTTTTCCAGGGCCAACCATTCTCTACAGCAAGAATTTTATGTAGGCGGCGCCACTGACTTCATGAAAACAGCTCTAGACACTTCGAAAAAAATCATTAAATCTTCAGGAAGTCAGGCAAAAAGCTGGGAAATCAAAACTTGCAGGCCTGGCCAACATTTTGTATACTTTCAGGCATCAGACTATCCGTGCCAGCGTGCACTCGCGGATGCTTGTAGGCCGGCAAGTGAATTGCGTGGCTTCCGTCGAAGAAATTGCTCGGACTTCGGACAATTGGGACAATGAGCCCGAATCCCACGAACACTACTGCTGCCGAACCTCTCCCCAGGCGTGTAGGAAGATGGAAGAAAATTTTCTTTTCAGGATCGAATGCGCCACTTCAGGCAATGCATGAGGCTCCGAATCTGACGACATGTTCGTTACGTCGTTGCTCATGGCAAACAAAGTCTTATACCTGAGCTACACGGGTACGTTGAACTGACATTCGAGTCGAACGGCATTCGAAACTTCGAATGGCATTCGGACTGGACGGACCCGCACGGTGCTACACGACTATTCTAAAAGCATTCGAAAGCTTCAGTATTCTGCCGCCAAGCATACAGGGGCGCTGCTGCCGTCAAGTTTTGTTTTAAACAAATATAGCAGCAACAATTAATTTGTATAGTTACAGTCCGCTATAAAATTGCTACTTTTAAAAGTAATATGTCATTTCTAGTAAATTTTACTATTTATTGATTACTAAACGCCTCTGTTCTAACAGAGGCCCAAGCCCATAGCCCTGCCATTTTTTGTGCGCGGTCTGTTGGCTACATTGGGCTCTATCTCCTGCGTGTGTCGCAAAAAACGAAAAAGTGCAATAAACTTCACTGAATAAAAAGAAGCTCACTTAAAATGTACACACGAGCGCACAGACGCACACGCACACAAAATAAAAAGACAAAACACAGCAAAAGCAACAGCACAAAGTGAAAAAACTGGCACCGGGCCAAAATGGCTGCCTTTCTTTAGTAGCTCTATGTTTCCTACGATGGGTTCCAGAGTATGCGGTAAATATTTGCTTGCTAACAAAACTTCTGGAAAATATCCGTGTAGTGTATATAAATAGTATTTAGAAGTTCATCGTTTAATGAACGTGTTTTCTCTTCAAAACTTATGCTGCCACCTATGGCGCGAAGACGCTGCCGTAGAGAGTAATCGCGCTTGCGCCTCGAAGGAATTGCAAAATCTCGAATGTCTCCGCGGAGCTCCGTCGACTCGAATGTCATGTGAACCGAATGCCGTTCAAAAACGTCGCGTAGCAGCGCAGGTTTGGCAGTCGAGTCGAATGACAATCGTTTGGAAGGCATTCGAAACGCCCGTGTAGCACAGGTATTAGGGAGCCAGGCGTAGTTTGTCAAATATGCCTACGCTCTGCTTGTACCCCATGCACACTTTCGAGGCGTGCACGCCGTGCGCCTGAGCTGCCATGCATTCACCGGAAGTGGTTTGCGCATGCGCCGGGCAGGAGACGCGAGCACGGCGCCCATATCTATGTCCGTTCGTTTATCAGTCCTCCATAGGCAGCGTGTCGCTATTGCAATCCGCGGTGCGCCTGCTGACTCAACAAGTGCTGTGGCGGACGATAAGGAAGTTGACGTAGTCCCACAGTGTACATATCACTCCCTAGGAAAGCAGGCCGAATTTTAGGCAAATGCCGATTTTTTTTCTAGGTATAGTAGCCACATAATTTTCATATATGAGCAAAAATTAGGTGTTGACAACACGTTTTATATTCAATCCAATTTCTTTATTCAGCACCGCTTGATGGTGCTGGGAGCGCGGCAGAAAACTCAACAAAATAGTTGGCTTGACGGGAACCGCGAACCCGTTACAAACCAGCGACGTCGCAGTTTGTGGAACTGAAGAGAAGCTCAACGATTCGAGAAAATGATAAAAAATAAATAAATAGATTAAAGGCATACAGAGTGAACAAGGGGTCTGAAAATGTAGCCATGCAAACTATATAGACGTTAACTTCTGAAACACTCGTTTTCTAGCACGGCCATTTTTTTTTTCATATGAAGGGGCTTCCAGAAGTACGAAATGCCAGTAAACTGCGATCACAAAAAGAAAATACAAAAGGCAAGGAAACACAAAAGAAATTCAGAGAAGATATTCGCCATTAAAAGTAAAATGAGCAGTCATATGTGCTAGGCATTGCTTAAAAGTAAAATGAGCAGTCATATGTGCTAGGCATTGCAGTTTTAATTTTTTAGCAGTAATGGAATGGGGATGGATGTTACTGCTTTTATAGTGCCTACAAGTGCCTATTTTTCATGTTAGTGCATTTATATTTCAATTTATGATGTGGCGGTTTAAAAATGCCGAATTTTGCCTAAAAGGGCCCTGAAAATACAATGCTGTCTCACTTCGAACTCCATTTTCCTTCTGATCCATTCTGGTTCTGGGTACGCACATGTGGCAACTTAAGACGACCTCCTCAGTTGGCTGTGGTAAACACTATATTAACGTCCGCTGTGTAAACAGTGCCAACTACGTGAGCCGAAAATTGCGGAATACCCTTTCTCCTGACCCTGTCTTCCCCTGCCTTGCCATCGCAGTGGAAGCTTGTAGCAGCATTTGGCTTGTAAAGTGGTGAACTGCCGGGTGGTGCCGCGTTTCGGAAAGTATATGAAATGGGGTGGAGTGCATATAGCAGGTTCTCTCAGATCATGAATGGCTGTTTACCAATATCCGCAGAAGAGAAAAACTACACAACGGCTCTATATTACCGGTACTCACCCATGGGGCAGAAACCTGGAGGTGGCCAACGAAAAGGGCTGAGCTTACGTTAAGGACAACGCAGCCAGCTATGGAAATAAAAATTACAGGTGTAACGTTAAGAGAGCGGAAGCGGGCAGAGTGGGTGAGGGAATAAACTTGGGCAAGCGTAGCAGGGGGAGGCAGCAAGTTGGGTGGGCGAATGAGATTAAGAAGTTTTCGGGGATACGGTGGCCGCAGCTGGCAAAGGACGGGGTTAATGGAGAGACATGGGAGGGGCCATGTAAGCTTTCACTACAACAATCAATATATCGGCAGATCACCAGACGGCAGTCTGGTATTTTTTTTCTATGAACGTTTTTGCTTTCGTCAAAGGCGTTCCCTATTGGTTTTCTAAGGCAGTCTTAGCTGTTCGGTGCGATCGATGGAAACACTTTAAAAAATTATTTTGCTGCATATCAGAAGAATGGACCATTACCTTCAATATTTCCATAACAGTGTGTTACAATTTTTCAATTTTCAAAATTTTTGCCAGGCCTCGAGGCCTCAAGACTGCCCTCCCCTCAAGGTAGATTGGCACGGGCCATCTAGAGACAGCTGTGAGAGATACTGGCCAGGCAGGCCTTGCCTGTGAAGTATAGCAGGGTCCCTCACCCGGCATCGATGTCAAGCTCACCATAAAGGGGTTCGGGTGGCACTTGGAAGACCGTGGCAGCATTCATAAAGTCCAAATACGCCAACTGGACGAGCACACGGTCGGAACCAAAAGGTTAGCCTACCAATTAATGTAATTAGGCTCTTTGTTGCTCTCTTTCAGCAGTCACCTTTCAGCAATGCCGCCTTGCCTTCCCCAGGAATAAAACACCTGCCTATAAAGAAACCCGCCGCGGTGGCTTAGTGGTTATCGCGTTCGGCTACTGATCCGGAGTAACCGGGTTGGAACCCGACCGCGGCGGCAGCGTTTCGATGGAGGCGAAACCCTAAGGCGCCCGTGTGCAGTGCGATGTCAGTGAACGTTAAAGATCCCCAGGTGGTCGAAATTATTCCGGAGCCCTCCACTACGGCACCTCCTTCTTCCTTTCTTCTTTCACTCCCTCCTTTATTCCTTCCCTTACGGCGTGGTTCAGGTGTCCGCTGAGATGTGAGATAGATACTGCGCCATTTCCTTTCCAAAAAAAAAACAATTTTCATTTTTACTATAAAGAAAACAAAAGACTTCTGCATTAATTCACAGGGTCCTCTTAAATCTTTGTTCTGGTACCGCAGTGCGTTCTGCTATGTTTACTTTTATCCGTCTGCGATGAAAGGCCGCGGAATATTATAACCACCGGTTGTTTGTACAGATATTTCTTGGGAAAAATGCTTGGAGTGGAATCCGCAATAAATACAACTAGAAGCGACATAAATTTTAATGGTTACTAGTGCATTCTACTTAAAATCCAAGGCAGAAAGCAAAATTCAAATAAACGGAGATTCGTCCTGATTCCTTCCCTACGCTAAGCACGACATACAATGCATACGATCCTTGGTCCCAACGGGCTTCCACTGCGTTGAAAACTTAGGTGTAACATGCTTACCTATATGATTTATCAAACTTATCTTTTCAACCGCACCGTTTAACAATACTGAACGATAGAAAAGTAATCCGGCCATGTTTTGCCGGGACTAAACAATTCAGTCTTTTTTCCTTTACACTAGAACAATGGAACCGCCTACGTGCCTTTATTGTTCAGTGCACTGATGTGAACGCTTTCACGTGTTGTTTGCTACCTTACCATCTGTAACGTTTTCCTGCCTGGGCAGCATTGCTGCCTGCAGTATTTATAGAAATAACTAATAATTAAAATAAACATTGCCATGCTCACCTAGCTTAAACTTGCTCACAGACACAGTTACGACATGCTTCCTGCAGGCGCAGCGATATTATTAGCCAGACATAACTCTCTAAACTAACCGCAACAAGCGATGGAGACGTTTATATTCCAAAAATGACCTTGTGTTCCCGCAAATTTCTTGTTCATATTTTAAAATATTGTTCAGAAAACAACATGAGCAAAAAAAACGAAAAAAGCGAAAGGGAGGCATCTCTGCAGGAACACGAGTGGTAAGATGGATAGCACACAGCAGAAAATGAAGAGGCATAAGAAGTGTCACTAAGCCGTTAAAAAAAGGTACTATAGACGAAGCCGAAACGGAAGACACAGGTTGAAGCGCGTAATGCCAATATCGTGGTTGCTTGCAAGAGCAGAAAGTTTCATTTATAGATCCAGGACAAATGAAATAGCGCTTTAGCACTACGTCTATCCACGTAGCTCGAAATATGAAAGGCGAAAGACAGTTTTTGCACAACATGCAGGAGGTGCAGGGATCGACCCCCGGTGCCGCTGGGTACCCAACGGTGATACAATGGGTACAAGCTTTCCCCTGACCTAGTACGCAGCCACTGTGGCGTGAAATACGTGGAAAATGGGTCTCTGACCCATTTGCCAAACGCATTTATTAAAGTCATTGAAAAAAATACAACTAAATGAGCGCAGGGCAGCTCGAATGTGACGAGAAGATTTAGGCGAGGTTGATGGTAGGTTGTACTCATTAGTGAGCTCTGCGGTAGCGACGAAACGATAATTAGGATGTGGAGGGTGAGAAATGGCTCTAACAAGTGCACCGCTAAGTCGTCCACTGTCAGGTGGCTGTGAAACGATCGCTGCATTGGGGGTAAACTGCGTACGCATGTATCGTGCTTAACTTTGTTCTCGGGATCTGGATGGACGGTTAACTTTAAGTGCCATTGTAGTGTATTTTCCGGCCCGTTCCTGTAGCAGAATGGAAAATATTGGATAGTTTCAAAGGGAAATTGGTTCGACTAGCTGAGTTGAGTTGAGGTGTTGAATGCTACAGGTGGGATTAGCCTTGCTTATTCTGCCGGCAATTGCTCCACCGTAGCGTCACTTCTATGTTAATAATGTTCTAAAACCTGTCGGATCTACCCCGCTAAGCGCATAGTCACTTATAATAGCACATACTCCACTCCCGAAGTCACCATCTATGCGCACATTCACTCCACACAGTCCACACTACAGTCCACTCCAGAAGTCACCATCTATGCACATATTCAGTCACAATAGAACATAGTCCAATGCAGTGCCACAATCCATGCACACATTCACTCACAGTATAACATAGTCCACTCCAGAAGACACCATCTACGCACACATTTAATCACAGTAGACCATAGTCCGTTCCTGCTGTCACCATTCAGAAACAAGATCAGTGGCCTCCAGAAATGTTAAAAGAAGGCGTGCAGCCTCCCTTCTGCATGTCTGGTTTCCACTCGAGTAGGCAATGTCCTGAACTGTACTGTGAAGGGATCCTGTCTTCTTGAAGGAAGCGAACATCACTTACCTTTCCGCGTTGTACTCTGGGCAGTACATAATATAATGTTCGATGCCCTCGCACACACCACATAAAGAACCTAGCGGAGACGATGCCATGCCCGTCTTATGCGTCCAGGCAAGAGTGCAAGCAGAGGCCGTGCGAATTCGATGTAGCAGAGTGGCCTGGGATCTTCTCAGTCCCTTGGTCACACATGACTTGTGGAGCGCACTCCACAGGGTACTGAAATAACCGAGCACAGTTTTTCTGTACAGACTTACTCGCATTGGCCATGTGGGCCTTTATATTGTCGTCTGAAATATAAAACCATACGCAGTCCTTACGCATCTGCGACAAAAATGTCTGCCACACTGATTATTTCTGTCCGGTCTACACTCTGTGCATTGATATTGATAAAAACGTTTGTTTCTAGTGTCGTTCTAACTTCAAATAGAAGTATACCAAAACTCCAGCATTACAAGGTGCAAAGCAACCTTCTTGTAGTATTTACTTGTATGTTAATTTAGCCAGGCAAACCAAAGGGGAGGCAGTGATCTGGACGCTGCGAACGTTTCTTAGCTGTTTCAAAATACGTCAACTTGACCAAAACGAACCATGAACAAGAAGTAACGCCTCAGAAGACTGGCAAACTGGTGCCGGCTGGCGCTCCCGGCGTTTCTTCAGGCTGGAACCGGCTAGACCAGGCGGTGATTGTTGCAGTACAGTTCAATAACTACCGTGAAAAGTCTGGCTGCTTGGAAAACGGTATATTTCAAAGGCCGTGTGGTCTGCCTGAGCAGGGCAGCTGGTATGGTCAGAAAAATATGCCAACCCCCTGTTTTCTTAAAGGAAAACAGTGTGCATGTGTTGTTATTTTTTCTTCCGCTAAAATTTACCTATTATAGCTATGTTAAAATCAGGGTTATCAGGCTACGTTGAAATTGCGAATATTTAATGATCTCTAGGTTGATGGGCTAGCTTGTAAGCTGAAAAGGAACGCTCGACACCAACGTATGTTACTGGAGCGTACTTGTACTTCGAAACATTCTATGGTTTTATGCTCTTCGCTATCCTAGAATGTTCACAAGCCACTACTCCTGGAGTATCGCTCATGTAAAGCCCTCACCCAAGGTCCTCAGAGGTACCTGTAATAAATAAATAAATAAATTTTCTTGAGAACTCAAAACTCCCCGTTTTGAGCAAAGACGGACTGCAACTGATTGGCGGGGACCTTTTCAGCAACCTCTCCGTTAGGAAGAGTAGCGATTCGTTGCTGTACGTTCTCGTTTAGTCCGATGTTGGCAGTGAGGGTTCTACCACCCTATTTCAGAGTTTTTTAGAGTGTTCGCGAGAAAGTTGGGGCATAAGTATGCGAGGTCTCCTCGGAGGTTTTTCTGAGAGAGGGCAGCTTGAGCCCTCCTGAGTGAAGCACCCTCGTCACTTGAGAAACGGTCAGAAAGGTGGCCGTCGTGTTCAACGGCTTCGAGTCACGTTCCCTAACATGTGACGATAGGCTCCGGCTGGAGAGGCGCTTCCGACATCTCTCTTCCAACAAGCACACACGGAAGGCGCGTTGAGAAACACACCCTTGCCTGATGCAGTATGTTTGCTGACGTCGCTGAGATGCTTTCCGAGTTCTTCACAAATACGCTGAAGCCCATGTACTAGGCAGGTGACATAGACCATCTGCGGGTAGAACGCATCCAGCAGAAGTGCGTAGTTTTGCATGTATACGTTGCTGCATCCGTGTAAAGAAGCACATCCTTGCTGTCTTCATGCCATTTGGGCAGATAACTTTCAAGGATTCGTTAACAAAACAAGATATAGTTTCATCCTTGGTCATCTGCAGAGGCTTAGAGCATAGAAGGAAAGGCCTTGTCGTCTCATCGTCTTCACGTTTTCCTGCCAGGAGGCAGGAGGATGAGGTTCCCTGCTTCCCGCAGGAATCAGGAACCCACTTCCTTGCAGGGTTTCCTGTAGGGAAAAGCTTCCCTGCACATCTGTTATTTCATCTACGGAGACCCAAACGCAGGATTTGCCGAGGTCATCTCGTGTCTTTCCAAGGCTTTCTTCATACAGTCGTCGGAGGCAGGCAAACCCAACAATTCTGGACAAAAGCATTTTTGAGCGAGAAACCTGTCATGAACGCAATTGCTTCATATAATGCAAGATTTCACTACAACAGTCAATATATCCGCTTACCACCCGACGGCAGTCGTTAATTTCTTTTTCTATTAACGTTTCTGCTATTGTGAAAAGCGTTCCCTATTGGTTTACTATGGGAGTTTTAACTGTTCGATGCAATCGATGGAAACACTTTAAAAGAAAGATTTTGCTACTTACAGAAAACTTAACCACTACCCTCAATATTGCCGTAAAAGAATCTTACAATCTCGAGTTTTCAAACTTTTCGCCCAAAATTGTTGGGCATGTTCGCACTGCAGACTTTCACGGCACGTTCTCATTGCAGTGCTTCTGTGGACATTGTCTGAACACCGGATTTTTTACTGTTGCCCATGAAATGTTCGCAGCCACTAAGGCTTCACATAAAGTAACATAGAAAGCATTCTTCTTATCGTCTTAAAGACTTCTGTTAAGAACGATTGCCTTGAGGTTGAGGGCTTCCGGCGTTGGACGCTTGCCTGATGCCGTGCAGTTTCTCGTGCTGCTCCAGATCCGTTTGCGTCCAGAAAACAGATTTTGAAAGCAAAAGCGCACTGTATTTCAGGGTTCTTTTATGCAAAAGAGGGCATATTTAGGTACCAACGTCGGAAATAGGCATGTACAGGCACTAACGACAAAAATTGACATTTATAGACACTGCAAGAACAGTTTTACATGTATTGTGGGTGCCTAATTTGTGGCAATATATAAAAATGATGTGGCTACGATGCGTTGAAAAACAAAGGCATTTACCTAAAATTCGATCTCTAATCATGAGTCCAGCTCTGCACTCACCTGCGAAGTAATAAGAAAAGTTGGCGTAATTTTGCTGACCCTGTTCGTCGTAAAGTCTAGATACGAAAGCAGGTCTCAATAAAGTCAAACCCAGATTTTCTAGCATTGGCTGCACGCCTTGACCGTAAAGTTGCCTGTAATCAGAAAGGTGCGATTACCACTCGGAGTGCCCACAGCATCACACAGCGTTGTTTCAGCTTTCGCGCGGTGAATTGCGACTTCACTGCGACCAAGTTTCGCGCCTGCGCGGCAAAATGTCAGACGTTGCGGTCCCAGCGAAAGTCCGACTAATGAATTCCCAACTTGGACTAGCGAGCTCCCAATGCAACCATTGCCCATATTAGTGTATACACTCCAACGAAACCGGTTAATCAGCAATATGACCAGTAAAAATCAGTGTCAGAAGCACACCTTTTTTGCTTTCTGGAAAGCACTGGAAGAGAAAAGTCTTCCCATAGAGCTTCGTTTCTTTGTCCACTTGTTCGCGCTATTGATAATGAATGTTGCCAAAAAGCCCTATTTTTCGAGTTAAAGTGAAAACATTTTATTCAGCAATCTTCAGCCACACTCATCAGCATTATCGAAGACTTTGCAAAGCCAATTCATGATTTTGTCCTGTAGAAAATATTGCATAAAGTTAACGTGCAATTCGCGCTCGATCAGGAACAAGTTACTTCTAGCAGGTCAAACACTGCAAACTGTATTAATTGAATCGTACGCCCGGTGCGCCGTTTCTACTGGTAACGATTCAAAGAAGAAAAAAAAATCCTAAACGCAGTACTTAATCCCGCCTTCGGACTAATTAACTCTTCATTCACAAGGGTAGAAACTTGGGCGAGTCGGTAACGGTGATCCATGGTATGTGAGTGTAGCGCAAAACGGGACAAGGGACAAAGAAAGACGCACACAACACAGGCGCTTCATACTGAACGCACTTGGCAGTGGGTCCGTGTGTACAATGCCCTTTATTGTACACTATACTAATAAAGGGTAATTTTCATCGTTATCGGTAAGCGGCACATGTGGCAAACGCTGAGGTGCTCGGCGCAATCTGCGCAAGACCTGTGGCCGCACAGGAAGGCCACGTTCCGCTGTCCTTCCATGCAGATGGCGCACTGTACGGCATCCTGCAGCTCTCGCAGCTTCGTCACAAGTTCGTCACGGGCATCATGGTCTCCGGCAGTGATGTCTTTTGGTTTTCGTTCTGCGAGAATGCCACAAAAAAAAAAACACGGTAGATTTTTTTTTGTAAGTCGGCGAAGAAAGCAACGGAATATTGGGTATGTCTTGTAAGCTGTACTTTGTCAACAGCAGTCACTGCGAAGAATCTGGTAGGGATTGCATGTGGCAGAAAAAGGGCATAGGCTGGCTGAAATTGGAGCTTCGGCTAGTTGCTTCTGGATGACTTTGAAAAAAAGTCAGAAAATGTAACAGCACAAGGGTTACAAGCGATAAGACACAGCACAGTCGAATATAAGTCCAGCTGTTGTGTATTGTGATTTTTTCCCGTTGTATTGTCGTACGCGTTGATTCTGCTTTTAAGATCGGCAGATAATGAACGTTAAAAGTTCCAACCACATCTTAGGCTTCTGGCTGTCTTTTCTCAGACATTGTCATTCGCATTCCTTCGGTTTGTCTCTTTCTCACGGGCGACACATTTGCTACAGCCCTATGAATAAACAGAACAACGAGGCAAGAAAGAAGCATGCGTTGATGGTGATCTTTTTCAAAAACAAAATTTATCATATGAACAACTCCAGCAAAGAAGTATTCGTAGGTGACAAGAACACATCAGCCCTATAGGACATCACAGTGCGACAGCTGCCACAGATCACTGTCCTGCTGGAGTCTTTCCATTATGTCTCGAAAATTTTTTGTGCTCAAGCAGAAAATGCAACAGGCGCCCGCGATCTAGAGACCATATTCTCAAACATTCTAGAGAATTAGGATGGTGTTTGTGTGATAGAAATCGAAGGCGTTGTACGCCTGCGGTCCACAACTAAAACAGTGACATGAGCACGCATGTTAAAACCTGTCAAACATTCAGTATGCTTTCACACTTAAGTTATCACTTTGCTGGCTCAAGATATACCTTACACTCCGGTGCCAGCAAAATGAATGACAAAGTACAGACATGGCCATACAAGAACTGGAAGTTCTGGACTGAGGTCTCTTTAGTTCTCATATCGCGAATAGTCATCGCTAGGCGTCCTCACAGTGATGATATGCAAAAAGGTTTCTAAGAGCCCTGGCAAATAAACAAGACACTTTTGGAACACTCTCGATTTCTATATCACAAGAAGACACCCAATTCTTTGTGTGTGTTTTTTTTGTCGACAAATAAGGCGCACGTAATCGAACAGATAAGTATTTTTTTTCAGTGAAAGTTTGGACTCACGTCAGTTAGTAGTGAAAAAAATAATAAAAAACACCATCGTCAATCTAGCGATGCCTCACCACGTTCTTTCATCCTCCGGTCTTCACACACATTCTCCTCTCCCATAGAATCGGCCCTGGAATGCGTATTTTTGGAAACCTCTCTCCGCAGTACACGTACCCTGAAACGATAGACGAATTAAAGTAGCAGGTTTCTCAAAGCCCAAGACTTCTTTTCTTTTTAGGTGCAACACTCAGAAAATTCTCAGGCGAAATGCTCGAAACACTACAGTATGTTGCGCATAACCTTTCAGCTTGCACAGCTAAGCCATTGCACAAACTTTTCGCAACGTAACCTATTTCCGCTCTTCACATTACAGTGCAAGCTGGTCTTGAGGCAGCTGACAAAAAACCTTGGGCATAATACTGTTCCTCCTAATACAGCGCGTTCATGAGAGTGCTATAGAAACTCAGAGCCTTGGCAGTAATATCTTGGTTAGAGCGCCGGGCCGGGCATGGCAAAGAATTTATTCCTCACTGTCTTTGTGGCTGCGTGGCTTCAGAATGGTTCTTGCGCGTGGTTTCCGCAGCTATATCATCCCGCAGTTGAGATCAGCGCGTTCCAAGTATTCTTGTCACGGCTACCACGACTCCTGCTTTCTGTACGACAGCATAGTTGAAAGCAGAACGCAATCGTCGCTATTTTGCTCTTCTTTGGTCCCAAATGTTGCTCTCGGATGTTTTATGCCGGTGCAGTAATAAAAGCTGGTTAGTGATTACGCACCGTACCTCCGCATATGAATCTTCAAAAACGAGTCTATGAAGACCCTCACCCCTCAGCGCTGGGCTCGTCGAATCGCAGAAAGGCGTGGTCCTGGTCGTGCTCGTCGCTCATGTAGCACGCGGAGCAGAGGTCGTAGTCGAGACACACCGCGCACTTCCAGCGCCTGCCCACGATGCCACGCTGGCGACATCTATGGCAGTTGATTCCGTCGAACTTCACGGCTGCAGGGCAGGAATTTAACGATTGAGTCCACTGAGTAAATTTTACAGTTATAAAAAACTGAGATAGAATAAATTTTATAGATGTTTTAATCTTTTTTTCAGCTGCTTTTTATTAAACAACGAAGGCGCCATCGTTGAAGGAACATGTGAAAGGAACAGTGTATTGCCACAGATGAGTACCAGATATCGGCGTATGATTGTCGATTTTTTCCTACGATGACAACAGCAAGGGTTCAGAACTCGAAGCTTCCGCAGGAATATACAGGATGTCCCAGCTAACTTGGACCAAGATATAAAAAAAAACATAAGTGTTCTTCGGAACTGAAATCGCGCGGATGCTGTTAGGGTTTACCTTAAGTTTGAGTACAATTTTCTTGCTCGTTTTACTTGAACAATTATTCGAGATAAATTATTTTTTAAATATATCTTGAAACGTCCAGGCGTCAATATAAAAGTTGTGGAGCGCTATAAATAATGACCAGCCCAGGCACTTCCAACGAGATAGCCATAGCGTGGCGGTTTTTATTCGGGAAAAACAAAAGCCCGCGGAGTTCAAAAAATACCACGTGACAGCGCGCTCCGTGCGCCAGAATGCGCCGCGATTACAGCGCCCTCATCCGTGATTTGTAAAAAAACATCGCCAGCGCCGCACATTCTCTTCGCTTACGAGAAAGGGCTTCTATCTTTGCTCGGCTCTGACGTTACCGACGGCGGCTGGCGACGCATTCTACAACCTGCTAGCGTGAGAGCGCGGTTATCGCCGCAGAAACGGGAGCCGGCTTTCTTTCAACTGCCGCCCGAACCCACGGGTGCTTATCTTGGAACCAACCACAACGCGAAGCTCTGTCGCGTGCAGCACGAAGGGCGCGAAGCGAGCGATGTTTTTGACAAAGCACGGATGAGAGCGCTGTAATCGCGGAGACTCCGCGCGCTGTCACGTGGTATTTTTTAAACTCCGCGGGCTTTCGTTTTTCCCGAATTAAAACGGCCACGCTGAGTATATCTCGTTGGAAATGTCTGGGTTGGACAATATTTGGTGAGCTCCACAAATTTCCTATTGACGCCTGAACGTTTCAAGCTATATATTTAAGAAGTTAATTCATTTATTTCGACTAATTATTTAAGTAGGACGATAAAAAAATGGTACTGTAACTTTAGATAGGCCTTAACAACATCCACGTGATTTCGTTTCTGAAGAACGCTTAGGTGTTTTTCAAAATGTTGGTCTAATTTAGCTGGTTTTGGTTTTATAGAGGGTTTAACGTCCCAAAGCAACTCAGGCTATGAGAGACGCCGTAGTGAAGGGCTCCGGAGATTTCGACCACCTGGGGTTCTTTAACGTGCACTGACATCGCACAGCACACGGGCCTCTAGAATTTCGCCTCCATCGAAATTCGACCGCCGCGGCCGGGATCGAACCCGCGTCTTTCGGGCCGGCAGCCGAGCGCCATAACCACTCAGCCACCGCGGCGGCCTAATTTAGCTGGGACACCGTGTATATTTTAAATTGGCAAAGAATGCCAGGCAAGACCCGACGGTTGACCAGGCTGTGTTGAAATTTCGCGGCTCTCCAAACAATCCGCAAAGTCGTCTGGAGTTTGTTTACTGCACTTTATGAATGGGACTGAGCGCCATACATACCGTTAATGTTGCGAAGAAGTTGGCGAGACTACTAGACGAGGGATAGAAAAAGAAAAAGCGTGGAACATGTTCACCAACGCTACCGAACGCCTTCAATGTCTCTTCCTTATGTCTCGTCTAGCGAGCGGGCTGGGCAATATTATTTTCGTTTCTTTTTTATCTGCCCACTCTACTCTTTGGAAGGAAGGAAGGAAGGAAGGAAGGAAGGAAGGAAGGAAGGAAGGAAGGAAGGAAGGAGAAGGAAGGAAGGAAGGAAGGAAGGAAGGAAGGAAGGAAGGAAGGAAGGAAGGAAGGAAGGAAGGAAGGAAGGAAGGAAGGAAGGAAGGAAGGAAGGAAGGAAGGAAGGAAGGAAGGAAGGAAGGAAGGAAGGAAGGAAGGAAGGAAGGAAGGAAGGAAGGAAGGAAGGAAGGAAGGAAGGAAGGAAGGAAGGAAGGAAGGAAGGGAAGGAAGGAAGGAAGGAAGGAAGGAAGGAAGGAAGGAAGGAAGGAAGGAAGGAAGGAAGGAAGGAAGGAAGGAAGGAAGGAAGGAAGGAAGGAAGGAAGGAAGGAAGGAAGGAAGGAAGGAAGGAAGGAAGGAAGGAAGGAAGGAAGGAAGGAAGGAAGGAAGGAAGGAAGGAAGGAAGGAAGGAAGGAAGGAAGGAAGGAAGGCCTCAGACGTTGCTGGCACATACCCACTACGGGGGAGTGGCCAAGACACCGGCGGTTAATTACTGGATACAGGAAAGTTTTGACGGGAAAAGAGGTGGTCAAAACTCTTTGTCTCGTCTGGTATTCGCGCTAACTTATTCACAACAAGCAATGCGCACTAGCCCAGCAGCATGCTCTCCTGAGCATTGCATTCATAACATATTTGCTGGAAAAAACTTCACATGTCCTAAATTTTTCTCTTGAAAATTATCACCGATGCTTGCACGGTTTAACCATGCTTCCTTATCATCTCTTCTCATGTTCCAAGAAAGACAGGCTGCCGCTATGCTGCCAGTGGCACTGCTATCTGTAGTGCTGCTGCTTGCATTTGTAATACATATTACCAGATTTTATATTAATAGTATTTTCAAAAGCAGCATAGTGTTCCCAATTCTAGTTTTAACGAAATGTATATGTCTAGGTGATGTCAGGTTTCCTACTGCCACTGCACGTCGCCTAGGCGGCTGCACGTCGTCTAGGCGGTTGGTAGTGGGAAAAAGTGCAGCTAAGCCAACCCTATAACGGCTGGTCACAGACAGTGGGGCCCATTTCGCTGGCGTTTCCAGACTGGGGCAACCAAACAGGTGGTTAAAGGGACACTGAGGAGAAATCGAAGTTGGCTTGTATCGATAGAATAGCAGCTCCTGATCACAAAAACGCCACTCTTACTGAAAACAAAGCTCTTGTAATGTAGAAAATAGCAAGAACCAAAATACAGGTGTCGCCGCCACAGGCCAATCTCGCAAGTACAAGCGTGATGACTTCCTAGGACAAGAGGCGCCACCTTGGAGGAATTTTCCTTACTTCATGCAAGCCACGAATCTCTGAGGCTGGCAAAGGAACGGTTGCGCACCGCACCGCTAGCCGTCAGAAATCACGGAGTCTGCGTTTACGTCACGTATCACGTCACTCCGTTCTGAGACGTCATAAGAGTTGCCGTGGCGTCATAAGAGTTCCCTGAGTTTGAATCAGAGCGGCGGGAAAAACTTTTTCATCTTCGAATCCAAATTTCTTTAAAATAAATGCATCTTTCGCGCCCGGACAAGCGGCAACAAAGCCATGAAATGCCGAACTATCAGATTTTGCTAACAAAAAAAATGATAGAGTTCTCCTCAGTGTCCCTTTAAGAGACCTTCCTATCCATCAGGCTACCACCGCGTTCTCAGCGGCAGAGATTCTGCCCCGGCACCTTGCTCATTATAGGCGGGTGTGCGCATTCCCGGTATACCGACACTTCTGTAGACAAAAACACACTAGACACAAAGACGCGACTGAAAATTGCCAGTGTCGTGAAACATGTGGATCGCGTTGATTCTACTTCAAGCTAGATTTTGTGCTTACCGCTTGCGTAGTATTTTGCAGCCGCCCACCATATTATCATAGACATTTCCTTTGCGTAGCACAATTCCAGAATTCATAAAACAGCAAAGAAAAGGTGCTACGCCAGTGAGAAGTGTGGGAATTTTGTGACTCTCTGTAGTGCTAAGACCCTTCACGAAGGTTTTTTTTTTTGCTCTTTGCATTTTGCATCAGTGTAAAAGTAAATATAATCCAAAGGACGTATGTCTTAAAGCGTTAGCCATAAAGACCACATTTTTATCTGATATTATAGCAACCAGAAATCACGCCTCACCCGGCTCCTTATCATTAAAACTGCACCACAGATATACAAAATGCCAAATCGAGGCGGCCACATAAAGTCGTTATCGGTGCTACTAAGTATCTACGATCTGCACGTCCAGCGAACGCATGAAGGACTGCACGGCAGAAACTATGTATGCTTACTTGATAAACCCTGTGGCGATAACGAAATAAGTAAAAGGAGCAATCCAAAATCATTATCGTCACACCAGTGTTTGTTTCTCACCTTCTTGAAGGACTGCTCTGCCGTCCGTCGTGATTAATCCGTTTCTCGGTGAAACTCTTAACCTGAAATACAGGATCCGGACAAGTGACACATAAAATTGATTTATCTGTTCGACTCGTTACGGTTATCGCAGGAGAACAAAATGACTGAAACTGGAGTTTGATTCTCTCCTTAAAGGTGTCAGAGCAAGCGGCCCACAGAGTGTTCAGGAGCATTTGCTGTTAAGCGCCTGCGGCGATGACAATCCGGCTTCGCTACTTCACAGAAACATCTCCTATTGTAGCGATTATATAATCGTTCTCGCAAATTCTCGTTTAGAGAATGTAAGAATGCTATCTTGAATTGATTATAATCCACTTATTTGCGTAACATATCGAATGAATTTGCCAGTAATAATCTCAAAGAGATGTCGGTATATAGCTCTCAAATTTTAGCTGCCATCACTGAACACAAAAATGCACGCAAGAAACTAGGCGCAATGGTCTGATCTAGCGAATGCCGGTAGACACGAATAAGACCGCACCACGAACGTCCGCAACAATAAAGAGCGGCTCTCACCCTTCCCTGCCGGGCGAGTCGAAGCGCCAGAAGACGTGGTCGAGGCTGTGCGCGTTGGCCACGTAGCAGGAGGTGCACAGGTCGTAGTCAATGCACTGGTCGCACTTCCAGCGTGCTCCGACAATGCCCCGTTTGTCACAGCCGTTGCAATTGATCCCAGAGAAAATAACATCTGTCGGTTAGAGAGGCGAACGGGTCACGACCGAAGGCCCCCATATGCTGTTACGCACATCAAACAAGGAAACGCACGTCCACTAGCAAAGTATAACTAACGGATACTATAGAGTCGCTCATCGGCGCAGCACTAAATGCATGACGCATAGTACTGCACAGCACTGCCTCTTTTCGGGGCTACAATGGGCTTTCTTCGCCCGGTTCCTGATCCGGTTCCTGGTTCGTCAGGCCATGAGAACCAGTAAGTAGGTTAATGAAGTTCCCTTGTGCGAAACTTCGTTACGAGCTCGCTCGGTCCCTCCCTTTCTGACTGACTCAAGGGTTAGGCGTGTATACTTCTAGGCTTTTCTGGTTTAGAGTCCTTTTATTAGGTAACCCACAGTATCAGCTAGCCACTCGCTAGTCTTTGCAGTCACGAACGGACAGTCATCATGCTATGAAGCTGACTAGACTATTTGATTCGTATCATTAAGTCGGAGCCTTTTATACGTGCAGTAACTACAAATCCTCAAGAACTCTTGCTTTCATCACTATTTAAAAGCTTCTAATTCAAAGTCACTTTATTTCAATCGAAAGAAACAGAGGAGGCTCGAACAAAAAATGAAGCCAGTTCAGTTGATTGCGTTCGAGCCCCCTTTTTTCATGGCATACAGTAATGACAGGTAAGTATTTCAATAAAACATACACACTTGGATTTAACAGTATACGGCGAACAGTGTACACCACAGCACTAGAGAATGGTACAAAGCAGTGAAACAATACAAAATAACTCCTAAAATTCCTCATGCAGAATAAATTTCTCTATTAAGTGCACTAAATGTAAAGTAGAGAACGAAGAACTATTTCTTAATAACTATACAAAGTATGTACACATAGTGGTAAGGGCAATCGGACAACATACCGAGTCTCTATACCTTTCGCTGGCGAGGAAAACCACCATTTTTGCATTCCTACCCGCTTTGCAGCTTGTCTGCCTGTTAAGAGCTATACGCCGCGGCACGCAACCAGCCCAACAAAACGTGTCCCTCAGATATCATTTCCGATTTGCATAGAGTCTTACCTTTAAACTGGACGTTCTCGACTGGTAGGTTGCCGGATCCTTTTCTAGAGGCAACCATGTCACTAGAATTGATCAAGATGTAAAGTTGAAAATTTTTTCTTCTCGCATAGTTTTTGTTCACGTCTTGCTGTCAGTTACGCGATCAGCAAATAAATCAAAGTGAATGAATTAGCAAGACAAAGAGTCGGCAGCGACTCTATCCTGAGCGTTCACATTCTTAGTGGTGCAAAGCACGCGACGCGCCCCCAGACTCGACAGAAGGGGTCAGCTGTCGGCCCCGCCGCGGTGGCTCAGTGGTTAGGGCGCTCGACTACTGATCCGGAGTTCCCGGGTTCGAACCCGACCGCGGTGGCTGCGTTTTTATGGAGGAAAAACGCTAAGGCGCTCGTGTGCTGTGCGATGTCAGTGCACGTTAAAGATCCCCAGGTGGTCGAAATTATTCCGGAGCCCTCCACTACGGCACCTCTTCTTCCTTTCTTCTTTCACTCCCTCCTTTATCCCTTCCCTTGCGGCGCGGTTCAGGTGTCCAACGATATATGAGACAGATACTGCGCCATTTCCTTTCCCCCCACAAAACCAATTATTATTATGTCGAACGCCTCTAGGCAGGTCCCTCGTTAGGTTTGAAGATTAAGAGCAATAATTTCGTCGTGCGTGCGGTATTTTCTTTCTAACCTCCTCAATAGGGGGCGACGTCGTTTGCTTTGATGACGTCAGCAGGTCGGAACCGTCTCCCGTGTCATGGTTTCTTTTCGTTATAAACTATAAATCCGATACAAGTAATCAGGTTAGCAATATGAATTAATCTCGGGCTGTTGATCTTTCGCACTAACCTCAGCCAGCGTTTGAAGAAATATGGTAAACAATGAAGGATAGCTTTGGCATGAATATGGATTGTTTTGCGGTTCTATAAATAGGAACGACGCGTGTTATTAGAGAGTTTTAGCATAGCGCGATCCACGATCCGCCAGCGTGATCGGCTTCTGCGGGCAACACTGCATACGCGCTGATTCGTCCCACGCGGCAGGCGCGCAGGCAGCTGACGGGAACGTGGCGCCATCTAGCGCCGCCATGGCGTTCTGCGCACGCGCTGTAGCGCCTCGTGGAAGCGGGTAGCGGATCGCGGACCGCGCTATGCTGTAGCTCTCTATTAACGACGCCCTCTTGTTTTTCTGTCTTGTACACAATTCAACAAATTCGGGTGGAAACGCGAATGAACACTTACGCTGTACCACCGGGCACTTCCACTCGCAGGAACACGTGGTCGAGGTTATGCATGCCTCTCAGGTAGCATGTCGTGCAGAGGTCGTACTCGACACACAACGCGCACTTCCAGCGCGTACCGATTATGGGACACTGTTCACAGGTGTCGCAGTAGATGCCTTGGAACCTGACACCTGGAAAATAGGCACGGCGGTAGGAAACGTTTCCCTGAAGAAATCAGCGTGTGAAAAGAAGCCTTATCGCTTCAGCATAATGGTTCTGAATATGTCGTCTCGTTTCCTTGTGTGCTGTGGTTCCGCGTCGGAATTATAGAATCAATGTACAGTCGGGGACAAAAGTCTTCAGGACGCCTCAGCCGCAAACGAAGGCGATAGCTCTACTATTAGCCGCGGGATCGATGCCACACTTGTGAACGAGAAAGTCAAACTCACTTTCTTTAGTCTGTGGTAGCGAAATGATGTTGTAGCTGGGAAAAACATGGTGTCTATGGGCTTAAATCAGTTTCCGAGCGTCCTAGAGTATTTTGTCGTCGTCAGCACGTAACTTGTGCCGCTGTTTGCGGCAGAGAAATGCAAAGCGAACAAATGCGATGGTTCCTCTCTTACCAGCTGAATGAGAGGGTTCATGCAGGGTGCATGCACTTTACTCATTTCGAGCAATATATCCGAAGTGCAAAGGTTTGGAACCCGGACCGTGATTAAAAAAAATATCGGGGTCTTAATTTGGCCAAACATATTATAGAGTGAAAGCACGGGCTAGACGCGCAGTTTCAGTGCTCCTTTTTCTATCGACAATAGAGAAGAGGTTGCTCGTGATTATACTGACCTTTATAGCTTTGGATTACACTACGCTGTCGTTTTTGAGAACGTGTGCTTTCTGTCATAGACGCCCGAACAAAGGCTGAAACGTTTCCATCGGTGATGAAAAATTGTGGAGCTAAAAAACTGCCGTTGTTTATATACACCAGATTCTCAATTCCTTGATTTCGGGGCCTTTTGTGACACATTTGCGAGATATCTGAAGTTTCACCACCTCACGGCTTGAATCAAAATTTGCGAGCAGACGCAGAAATCGGCACTTTAGGGCACTCTGGCCTCAACATCGCCACAACTCCAAGTCGCACTTGTCACTGCCTTTTATGAGGCAGAATTCTTGCCTTTGTTTCCATGATTCAAATGAGTCTCTCCTTTTCTGCCTGCGCGTGTATTTAGACCGTGCATATTTAAGATCCCATCTCTGTGAACACTGAGGAACTGTGCGTGAGCATGTTTGAAATTCATAGGCACAATGAGTTTCTTTTTCTATGCTGCGACTTTTTATTATGATGTCTGTTGAACACCATCTGTCGACACGCACCGGAAAATGACCGCGTTTTTTCTACTTCCTCTAAAGACAGAACGGTACGTAGACGAAGCCACGTGACTGAAATCAGCATACAGTTCCAGTGGACCCTTTCCAGTGGATCGGGGTAATAACGTACAACACCTGCGCGTAACAATGCAGGGCGCTATTTTGAATACTTCGCAGTCTTGTTGAATCTTACCTTCGGCTTTGACAGCTCCTCGTCTCGGGGGCACCTTAACCCTGAAATAATGAGTACCACCACTTTTAGAGGCAGGCCCGTGCACACTTCAGACTTAGCTATTTATGCTCACTCAAGCACTACCACAAAATAAGCTCGCAATGCTGTCACGCAATCGAAAAACAAAACGACTAACTTAGAAAGGTTACCTTGGAATTCTACACGTCATTGTTTTGAGACGAACCGGTGTATGTGTTTTGGGAACAGGATGTACAGACAATTTATAAAACCTGACTGAGGACCTGTACTATTGAGTGCCAAGTGCTTCCCGAAGAGGCTCTTGGCAATGACCCCCGTCACTGAGTAATGCTCACCATGAAATGGAGGCGACTTAAAATATATCGAGAACAAAATTCACGTGTAAATGCAACGAGGTAGAACCGAAACTCGCACGGTAACGGTGGTCCTTTTCTAGGATGCAAAATCAAGGCTTGCAGTCTGGACGCCAAACATAGGTGTCAGCCAATACTCGAACCCCACTCCTGCAATAGCCCCAATCGGGGCTGCAGTATGTAAAAATAAATAAAAAAGAACACCCAGTTCATATATGACCATCCTCTTACAAAAATCCAATTGTCTTGAACTTTCATGCGAATCTTAAAAGCTCCCTGGAACACCTAACGAACACCGTATATAAAAACTCAACATCACTACGATGTGCTGTCATAAACAACTGAGCCAAATTAACTCACTTCTAGGCGTGTAAGAAAACCAGAATCGCGCTCGAAAATTGGCGAGCCCTTTCCTGCGACCTTTTGAAACTGTCGCTCTCCACCGAGTCGTGCGTCTGCGTATGTCGGTTAAAAAGTGGCTATTGGTTAGGTTAGTTCAGACGTCACGCAGCTACCATGGCCGCGGCCAATCAGCCGCGTCGTGCCAGCGGATCGGGAGGCCCCGCCCCTCAGTGAATACCCGCGCGCGTCGTGAGCCGGCGGTGGGGCCGAGTGGGTGCGATCAGCGGAGGAGCTCAGACCTTTGAGCGTGCAAAAAGTGACGAGAGGAGAGTAAAAGGCGCGAAGACAGTAAAACTCAAACTTCGACTGCAGGTAATTGAGCTTCTACGAAAGTTTATTTTTATAAATTCTTCCTGGAGGATATTCCTGAGGCGGCGTCCTTCAAAACCAAAGCTTTACTGAACACTGTTGCAGGGCCCCTTTAAAGAGAGCCGCCATCTCGATATCGACAGAAGCTGACGTTTTGTGGGGTAACTCGTATTGATATCCTCTGGGGTTTTTGATGTTACATCGGTACAAAAATTTAATTATTCTGTGTTTTCTAACAGAGCACGCGCTACTGAAATATAGGAAACATGCGAAGAAAAATTTAAAGCTCACGCTGCTCCACCGGGCACGTCGATGCGCAAGAAGACATGGTCGATGTTGTGCATCCCTCCCCTGTAGCAGGCAGTGCAGAGGTCATAGTTGAAGCACGCTGCACATTTCCAACGCGTTCCCAGAATTTCACGCTGGCCACAGGAGTCGCAGTAAATAGTTCTGAAAATCGCACCTGCAAGATGCGGAATGAAAAGCCAGAAGTGAATCCTGTAAAGAATTAAGTTTCAGCGTGGTTGCTTAAAGGCACACCGAGAAGAACTCCATCCAATTATTGTTCGTACGCGAAAAATTGGCAGTGGCGTAGCTCGGCTATGCCAGGATATACTTAGCGAAAGCTAATGCATAGCTTGGTTAGCCTTGGTTAATCTTGGTTGCAAGTCCAGGTTAGTCTGGTCGTCTGGCTCGTCGCTGTCACGTGGCTCGTCACGTGGTTGGTCACGTGGTGTGTGCAACCACGGTGGGAACGCGAGCACGGCAAAACTGCCAATGTACCTTTCGCTACAAAATTCTCTAACTCGTTCTGGGTGTGTTGAAGTTTTGCCTGGGAGCCAAAAGACACATTTACGGCTAAGAAAATATATTTTTTTTAAAATTTCAAGCCCCTCGCTTCAAACTCCTGACTGAAAAGGACTGGTTCAAAACCGTTTTGAAGTGAATGGCAGTGTATTTCCGCGCCTGGGGCCCTCGCCCGAAAAGAGGTGTCCACGCACGTGATTTCTTGCGAAATCGGTTAGTGATGGCGAGACATGTATTTCAATTGTCTTTTTTTTTGGAAGTGATATCCATCGTCATAACGCGGTACCCATCGACGCAAGCCGACACCAGTTTGTACTAACTGCCTCTTCAGTAATTACGGGCCCTTGTTCCCGAACTGATAGGTGAATGTACCAACTATATGCTACTCGCTCATATATGCGGTGTAATCGTTGATTTCGAGTTATAAGGTGCTTCTTATCCCACTCCATTTACATTACACATATATTTCTGTAACTTGCAAGCTGCAGAATGAATTTTTTAAGTTAATACATCAATACAGTGGATGAGAGTTTGCCTTTCCCTTCACCACCCGGATTCAGCGGACCTCCTTGCCAGCCCTCTCCCATGGTCTACCGCTAACAGTTATCCCCGACCTCCGTATAAGAGCGGCAGCAGAGAATGCAAAAAGGGGTGTCCGCGTCATCTCGTGCGCAGCCCCCGTAGACGTAGCGATGGCAGTCCAGGCGGACTGGCCAGGTGCGCGCTGGAAGCCATACCTGTGAAGATGACTCCATTCCAGTTGCGTTGCCCTCCTGTTTACCGCCTGTGCTACCAAGGAGGCCATCGGTTTGGGGAGTTCTATTCTAAGTTAAGCCGTGTTCCCTGGCGGCTATTCCTCGGCGTGTTATTCTTCGCGACATCATCTGCGGGCAAAGCTAACGGCGAGATCTTATCCCTGGCCGCGGTAGAGACTCCGTAAGAGTTTAACAAAGACTGGTTGAATGACTACGATTTCATGGCGATGTTTTTTTTTACAAGGTATGGAATTTTCAAGAACATATTTACAGAATACACTTCCATATCTACATGAAGCGCTGAAGGCAAAATCCTCCAAAATCGTGTTGATTTTGTGAGTAAACACACATCAATTATTTGGAGATCGGCGTCACCGGTCAGCAAATAGTATTATGTCTCTTTCCCCGTATTTAGACTGTATACGCTGTTTTTTTAACCTCAAGCACAGATATAATGATTGTTTTGTGGGCACATCACAAACACACAAAAACATTTTGAACGATAGTACCTTCGATACATATTAAATCTGTTTTGAGTAGTGAAAACAAATTTGTCAACGCTTACAAACGTAAGATTATAAGTACCCGACAGCACTCGAGTATTTCCATTGAGCTGGAGATTTCAACTACGCCCCACCGACTGAGATCAACAGTTAGCCATTTCTCTTTACTTCGGCATAAAACAAACTTGCGGCTTGCAGCTACATACGCACCTACATTGTCGCATTAATGCATTGTGACGCGTTAGGCACTATTATTATTATGCTGCGCGGCTGTGACTTCAGATAACACGGCGCGTGTTTATCTGAACGCTAGCCAAATACACGATCTCGGCTACCTCTTGCGATGTCGCCCTCAGCAGTGGCCCCTGCGACAACGTCTTCGCGTTGTTTTTTCTGCGATCCTTGCTTTGAATTGACCCTGATTCTGAAAAAACAAAAAAAACTTCAATCGTTCACCTACGCCATGCAGATACCGTGTGTTGTTTGAAACAATAAATGCAACCACACATGTAAACAATACATGACAGCTAAGAGCCGTTGACGATGCAAAGCAGAGGTCGACAGGGCAACCCTGGAAATCAAGGCTGGCTTGTCGTCTTGTATTTTAGTAAATATTAAACTGCTATCCTAAACCATATGGAGGTTAACATGCATGCGAAAAAACTAGGAAGCCGCTTAAAAACTTTCTGAGAGGAAATGTGATAGCATTAGAGCTGCACTTGCTTTGCGTGTTTGTTTTCCATTTGTCGGCACACGTATCGACACTATTCGGAATCTGAGTTACAGCAGCAGGTATGAACTGTGCGGTTTCGTGTTGAAAATTCATCTACCACATACCCTGTCTGTGCGTTTGACGCAGTTCACTTCACGTACTTTTTTCTTAATCCTTCTTGATCGACCCCTTATCCATTTTAATCCACCTAGAATCCACCACTTAATCCTTTGAAATCTACTTTGGATTTGGTGGCTTCAATTTTCATGTAGTGGGTGGTGCTCTACGATTGGTCCTTTGTGGTCACGCGACGCACGTGACGTCATCACCGTCTCGAACAGGCAATCAAGGAATATCGTGATGCCGTAAATCGGGGAGGGGGGTTCGGTGTGACGACAACTCTAATGCTGTCCTGTTAAAATAATAATAATAATAATAATTGGTTTTTTGGGGAAAGAAAATGGCACAGTATCTGTCTCATATATCTTTGGACACCTGAACGGCGCCGTAAGAGAAGGGATAAAGGAGGGACTGAAAAACATTGCAAGTTGTGTTATCTGGATGCGCAGCTCAAGAATCAGCGCGTTGCGAACGGACGAATTTCGGCATTTTATGCACACAACGGGGGTCTCCACAGAAGCCGGCCAGCACTCACCCTGCACTATCCGGAGCGTCGTAGCGTACAAAGCAATGCTCAGGGTTGTGCTTGCCATTCAGGTAGCACGTGGTGCAGAGGTCGTAGCCATGGCAAGTGTCGCACTTCCAGCGCGCACCGGTGAGAGGAAGCTCGCCGCATTTGTTGCAACGCACGTGGCGAAACTTGATCGCTGCGTTGGGAACAAGAGTATCGGAAACAGCCATGCTCTTACTCTACGCTGCCAGCGTGGTCTCTGTATGAGCTCCAACTCAGCGAAAAAGGACACGGACGAACGAAGCGGAGCGTACAACAAAGACAGGCGCAGGCCGAGACTGGTATACGTGGAGACCTCAAGGAGATTAGAACAGGTGGTTGATTTGGTTTGAAAACATTAGATGCCTTGTTCAGGTAGATTTTTATTTGCCCCTAACCAATATTCCGCGGCCCGCTTTGACCTTGTTCGTCCGTAAAGTTGTGCAGGTAGCATAAGCACCAAAAAAATGATGCACCAATGATAATAAACAAACCACACACAAAAAAACGGCAGTAATGACAGTGAGCAGTAAAAAGAAACCTTTACACTTCACATATTGCCTCAGCAACCATGTTTTAGTACCAAGTTATAAATATCTCAGAGTCATAATTCCGAGTCAGAGTCCGTACCCTCCAAGAGAAAGTTGAGTGTACCTCTGCTCATTCTCTTTCATCTAAAATTTTGTCATCCGGCAGCGTCCATTTGCATCGTATTGTTCGTGTTTCATTTGGCGCTGACTCTACACTTGCCCAAGCTACCCTAGACTCATTTGCTCATAACGAAGAGCATATAGCGAAACCACGTTTTACAATGTAGTGAAGGAAGCGGGTCTGTACTTCAGCGGCTGTCACCGCGTTTCTTGACGCTGTCGTTTACGTCTCGGAATGAGAGTGTACATCGTATTAAGTTCTTTGTAATTACAGACCGATAACACGTGGATTGCTCAACAGCCTTCGACCTCACAGGTCACCGCTCGTGTAAGTTAGCAGCTTCCCATGGAATGTTCTTTTAACTGCCAACACGCTGACGAAGGGAGGCCTTATTCGTATCTGGCCATTCCTCAGTGTTTGTTTAGCGGTTGCTTGTCGCCTCTAATGCGACGTTCGTTAAAGACTCAGTGCAAAGGAGTGCGAGTGGCCGTGGTTCAGGTTGCAGGGACGGATGAGGGTGAAATTCACAGTACAGAGGTTCGCAATAAAGAGCGCAGCCTTTATAAGACATCACAGTGACTTATAGGATATTAAATTCTGCACACTATGAATAGAGTGCACTCACTTCGTGTCTCTGGGCCGTCCATATCACCGTGATATTTCTATCATCTTAGAAGCCTGAAAGGAAAATTGTAGCGCAGTTATTTTCTCCGTTCTCGGTTGAATAAGATAGAAACAATAAGTGCTGCACCAGCATTATAATCGGTCCCGTGTACAACCTCAACCTTCAGTAGGCAATTACTGCCTGCTCTTTTGACAGCACATTGCAACATTCTGTTATCTTCTTCTTCTTCTTCTTCTCCTCAAGTAATATGGCACATACCCACGTGGGGGGGATTGGCCAAGGTATAGGGTAGAATGCCAATGAATCATTTGCGCGGGGAAGGAAACGTCAGAAGACTGAATCAAG
>JARKHS020005064.1:0-15377 GCA_030143305.2 Amblyomma americanum | reverse complement strand
CCTCTCAGCGACGGCGCCTGCGGCATTCCCAGCCTTCCTCTGAACCTCCCCCCAGCTTGGGTCTTTTTTCCTACGACCGGCGCCTCTGTCACTCTTGCGGAGGTGTGCATGACCAGTTCAATGCTAGTCGGCGTGCGAATAAAGCTGACGGCCAAGCTGTCGGCTTTTGGACCCCTCATGAACCTTGGCCACCCTGACGATTCCTTGCGCCATACTCAAGCGCCTCCGCAGTCCTACGAATGGAAGATGTCGCCGGAGATAGCGGCCCTCTGGAGAATTGCAGCGCACTGTCACAGCGCTATGCCTATTAAGTCTCTTCAGCGGCCTGCGGTCCTCTTGTGTATCACTTCGTGGACAGGAACACTGTTCTTTTGCTTCAGACCACAGCTCTCATGCACCCGTTCGTGGGTTGAGCAGCAGCGCCGTAACCGAGCGAACGAAAGTACCGCTACCGCTCGCTCATAGATGGCGCGGAGTGGTGCACTGCTGCTAAATGAGCTGCCTGAGCAGTCTCAGTGCCGCCGCTGAGAAGACCTAGAAGTTCGCGGTGCTGAAATGAGGCTAGGCGGCGCTTTCGAGAGGACTCTTTAGTTCGCGCCGCCCAAGCAGACAGACGTGATCCAAAATATCGCGTTAGGGAGTATCGTAATAGTCCTTAGAATGTTTTATATCTTTAATCCTGTGTTCATTTTTATTTGTGACATGGATCGTTAATTGGTACAGAGCCTCTGAGGTCACATCGTCATTAACCAATGAGAATTTCGTTCTCGCTACTCCGAAATTGCCAACGAACGTGCATTCTAAAGCTATTGTGCTAAAAGCATGTTGACCTAACATAAGCACAGATGCATGGGGAATTTCACGTAGCCTACACTAACTGTGGCACCTCATTGCTAAGCATAGCGTATGATTTTGACAGCGTGCTGCATACTAGTCCGATAAAAAAAACTGCAACAGATTAGTTTTGGAAGCGGTGTAAAGGATGGGGGTAAATGATGTCCTGGCGCAATATCACCCTTGAAGCAGTATGACTGGCATTTTAACTTATTGCGTACAGGAAAAAAAAGAATAGGTGCTCCTTTGCAGAGCAGCATAAACGCTGAAACTGGATTTCACTGCGTGTTGCTGGCACCAGAAAACTTGCGCAACGACACATGCTGGCTCTTCTATCTCGTTATTGTTGAAGCAACCATGCAACGACTTTCCTAGGACATACTTTTAACAGCAAAACTCTGATCCATGAAGGAAGGAAAGCATAGCAGGCCCCAGCAATATACAAGCTGTGCTGCAGAAAACGCTGTGGAAGTCACGTGCCTTTTACGAAAATGAGCACTGGGATTCTTTGGTAGAGTGAGTTTGACCCAAGGGCAGATATAAAAGAGAAGACTGCACCCTCTCCCCCACCCCAAGCAAGAATTTTTGCATAGGAAAACGATGCTGAAGCCCATTTTTCAAGAAAAAAGGCCAAGAAATACGTGGCTCAAATGGGTATCACAGGTATCACCGCCACAGGCCAATCTCGCAAGTACAAGCGGGATTACGTCATAGGACAAGAGACGCCACCTTGGAGGAATTTTCTTTTCTACAAATCTCTGAGGCTGACAAAGGAAGGTTGCGCGGTTCAATATTGAAGTAAGTTTTGTTTTGAAACGGATAGTGCACTTTTATAACACAAAGAAGGCAGACAAAAGACAACCTGAATGTTGAAAGCAAAAAACAAAACAAAAACGATACTTGGCGGCGCCACAGGCGGCCGGGTGAGTTTCGGTCTTCTGGTATGCGTGCCCGCGTGGTTTCGTTTTTGACGCGCCTCGATTTACATGCGCGGAACAGCAGCGGAGCTCCAAGTGGCGATCCAGGAGCTAGTCAACCTTTGAAGGAGCCTGTTAAGGCTGGTCAGCTGATCGCCACGGCCGATGAAAAACTATGATCGAACGGTGGTCCGTGATCGTATAGGGCAGTAAGCAGTATAATAGCACTTGTGTCTTCGTAAGCTCGCCCGGCGTTTATTAGGGACGGAAGACAAGATACAAGGCAGCTAAGAAAAAGAGATTTGGAAGCTGACGATACGGAGACTCTGCGCGCTCCTCCAACTCATTTGTTTGCGGTTCAATTCAAAAGCTTATTTGTGCTCTCGGACAATTTAATCCATTCATCATGCACATAGGAAGGTATACTATCAGTAACGAATGAAACGCGAACAAGAAAACTGAGGTGGCAACACAAAAACACCAATATATTAGCTCCTTGATTTGAAACACAAGCGAGGTTGATTAACGCTTCTGAAAGAGCGTCTTTTCGCCTTCGAACGTAAGAGCTAAGAGCTGTGTATTTCTCTGTCTGTGGTTCAAATGTCTTGTTCGCGTTTCATTTCTTGCTGATAGCACATGCGCAAGTGGGCGTCAGGGCCCGACCCAATAGACCTTGTACCTCCGGGAACGCGCAGGGCGCTTTCGTGTACCCGTTGAAGCGTCCTGCGTCGGCTTTACTTTCAAGCCGCCAACTTTAATTGCGTGCGCCCTTTGGCACCCGTCTGTTTTTTTCTTTCGTGGCAAAAAAGTCTGGCCCTTTTAAACCGTGGGAAATCTCCTCGACGCCGCCTGCTGCACCGTGCAACGGCGCCGTTCAAGGAATCACAATCTATTGGCCCCAAATCCTCGGACAGCCTCCGATGCACTCGACGCACCGACCTTGTCCTCGCCCCTCGCGACTGGGGTTAATATATTTAATTAGCAACGGCTGCTCACGGCGGAAGGGGAAAACGACCCGTTGGCGCCTAACCTAACCGTGCTCCCCGGACCAAGCTATTCCTCGGCAACAATTTGTTGGCCTGTACCGCAGTTTACCCTGCGCCGGAGCAGTGCGCGCTACTTCGTGCCTCCGTGTGGCCGCTCTCACAGCCAGCGTACGCGGACGTATTGCATCGTCGATCTTTTATCATCACTTCGGCACCGTAACAGCAACGCAGATGGAGGCTGCTGCACAGCAAAATATCAGGCAATGCGACGTTGTAGGTTGTCCTAATAGCCGTGCCGAATCGCAGCAGGGCAGTAGCAGCGCCTGTGGGGTGGTGTACCACAATGTGCCGAGAGATGAGCCACGGCGGACCACTTGCATGGTTGCGTGCTATGCCGCTACGAAAGGTGAAAGGCAGAGTACCGTCGTATATGCGCACGTGTGTTCGCTGCAATTTCGCCCCGCTGCAGCGCGACGACAGCAGTTCTGTGAGCATTCCAATTCTTTGCCCGAAAGTAAAATAACCAGCGTCAAAACACTAGCACTCCGATGACTTTTGACTGATCGACTAGGTTTCCTCTGTAGAAATATTCCTGTCATTCATAAAATTTGCAATGACACACACAGTTTAATGTGTTTTTAAAAGTGAGCTCATTCGGCTTTCAGGCCAATGTTGACACAACGGATGAAGGAGCTGGGACATCTTTTGAAGGGCAGGAGTTAAGCTATATAACTAACGATCACAGGGTGCGTTTTCGTTATATCCGAACTTCATAGTAATAGGGATTCCCCTATCACAGCGAAAAATGCAAAGTCGAGCAAAGGTGGCGTTTATTTTTTGAAAATATCCGTTAAGCACGTCTGGTTCTCTGATGAGTGTTTCCCAGGCTCCTCAGTGTGATCAAGTACTACTCGTCGAAATTATTTCTGCCAACGAGCTGCTTTAGGTACGCAATATATTAATTACGACATGGGTGTTCATGGCAACTGGTGGTAGGTCGGCCTCCGCTCTCCGATATACTCGGCAAAACTTGCAGCGACGAAGCTCTTGCAACGCACGCTCGCGAAGGACGTATCAGTTGCACTGCTTGTTTCCACTTCGACCATCCAGCGTAGGTGCATAAGCACCGACTTACACTGCAGCCCGTGCGTCGATGCGCGCTTGGCCGGCGGTTTCAATGTAGACTTTCTATCGCTTTTTTGTGGTCGACATGTGGTTTTAGAAAAGGGCGGGCGTGTCACGGAAGCTAGAAAACGCTTTTCGGTATATATGTACGCCGGCGGGAAGGGCGCGTTTTTCAACTGCGAGGCCGAATATGCGGCGTCTCCTTGTTTGCTCTAACCGAGTTGTACTGTTATGGTCATTCGTTGATCCGAGACGCAGCGGCATTGCTCGAATACATATTTTAAATGACGATTATTCCCAACCTCGTTCGTGATAAACGAGCGTTCGTTATAACTGAGGACATTATATGTGGGTTCTTCTGTATTTGTTTCATAGCATTTTTCACAAAGCGCACTTTGATATAAATGTGCCTGAAATACGACTCCTCTATGTGGTCCCCAAGGCCCACAGTGAGGAGTGCACGTAGCAAGCTTAATAAGTTTCTGGCCAAGACTGCCGAGCCAACTGCGTTATCAGCGAAATCTGATGGTGTCAGTAAGCTTAGTTCACCTCTTATATAATTTGTCTGCATCTTCAACTATCCTCACGTTTTTTAGCTTTTTATCCTCGTTGAGTGACTTGGAGAATAGTTTTTTTGGTCTATAATAATCTGTAGAGTGCCCAGAAAGGCACACTACAGAATATTTTTTCTGCAGAAATATTCCTGTCATTCATAAAATTTGCAATGACACACACAGTTTAACGTGTTTTTAAAACTGAGCTCATTCGGCTTTCAGGCCAGTGTTGACACAACAGATGAAGGAGCTGGAACCTCTTTTGAAGGACAGGAGCTATACCAGACATTGCCATCCATGTGTTCTTGTGAAGCTGTGTGCTAACTTCGTACAATGCACATTTTACTGCGTTTTTACATCTGGGCTCCTCTGGCTTCCAGGCCAACATTAAGGCAACAGATGATGGAGCTGGTAAATCTTCCGGGGGACATGAAGAGGTAAGCTGTACCACGCATCATATATTTGTGCTTGCTAAACAATGTACCAGAGTATCGTAGTGCACAGTATATACACTGCATTTTTACATCTGGGCTCCTGTGGTTTACAGGCTAACATTGTCGCAATTGATGACGGAGTCAGCATACTTTCCAAAGAACATGCCAAGGTAAGCTTTTTATGAGGCACCATCATTCATCCACTTGCATTTGGCAAGTCGTATATTCTGCATCTGAAAATTGCATATGCCAGAAATGCAGATGAAGAACCATATCACAGACTTATTTAATTATCTCAGGCCCCTCCAGCTGCTGCCAGAACTTCAGAAACGGAGACAGATGCTCCACAGGGAACAGCTGTACAAGCATCTAGACGCAGCATTATGCACGACGTAGGTGTGCAGGTTCGTTTGCCTGGCCGAAATGCAGGTGAGCTGGAGCATATCACCACATGCATGCTGGGTTTTACTGTGAAAACTTTGTTTTCGTCATTACATATATACAATTACACAGTTGTGTGCCTCCTGTGTTGCACCCTATACGTATACTATACCACCTATGCGCTTAGCAGATGTTTCGGCATTTGAACAACAGGCCTGATCAAAAGTTGAGGAAAGCTAGAAGGAACGAAGCGGCTGGGTGGTAGAGGTAAAAGCAGGGTAACTGGATGTGCATGTGAACATCTGTAGGCATACATGGCAAAAACTACTCTTCAAAAGTAATTGAATACCTTACTAACTACTCCCCCAAGAACGCGCAAATATGAGTTTATCAGCGATTACTGCTCACAAAAAGTAATAGAGTTGCAATTAGTTCACATAAAAGTAATGCAATTATGTAAATTAAAAAAAATTCACGCACAGAAAGAAGTACTACCGGTGTGGATCAAATGTCACTGACCCCACCTTTAGGTTTTGAATCGTGCCATATTCCATGCTGGCACTGCCTGACAATGCACTCCGGGTGCAAAAACTGGTGCAGTGGATGGGGGGTCTGTTACATTTGACCCTGACAGTACAATGGTGAAGGCTGCCATCAGGATTTCATGTTCTTAAATCATAATACCACAGGCGTAACACAAAGTGGGCGTAAAAAGTTTTGTCCTGCTTTGCTGGCACAAACATGAGCATTGCTTTAAAAGAAGTAATTTCAAAAGTAAATAATTACTTTTGGCATGAAATTACTGCCCCCAGGTAGTGCATCACATTATTGAATTGGAATGTGAAATAAAAAAGAAATCAAATCAAATCAAAATTTATTCGTCTGTATACATACACATTCATAAAAAGATGTGTAAAATGCTGTAAAATGCATTCATAAAAAGATGTGTAAAATGCTGCTTACAGTAATTGATTACTGGTATGTCTGTGAGTGGGAGTTAACCTTCTGTTATAGTGGGTGCTAAAAAATTTAATAATTATGTTGATATGTACTGCCAGACAAATATCTTGCAGTAGTATGAACTGCCATACCAATTTATGAGGAATTAGCTACACAGATATTAGGCAGTGTTTCCTGCAGTGCTTAATTATTTTTCTCCATTTCAGCGGTTCAGGTGAACACTGTGGTCAAGGAGACAAGAGAACCAGCAGCTCAGACAGATCAGGCCACTTATCAAAAGTTTGCATCGACACCTGTGAAAAGTCTCCGTCTGGACATTCAGCAGGAGTCCAGCCCTTTGGTGTCACCTGATGTGTCACCGGTTCATGTCAGAGGTGGTGACGATGACATGTATGAGCCAAATGATTCAACATGGACATTAGACAAGACATTGGAAGATGAGTAAGTATAGTAGACTGCCTGAAACTCAAAAAGAATATACCATTTAGATGCCTCAAGAAAAATGGCAGAATGGGCAAGTTGGTATTCCTTCATAATTTTCCAACAGTGCTTCAGAACCAGGAAAGAGAACGAAAAGCAACACACACACAATGCCGTGTGTGTGTTCCCTCTCATTCTTTGTCGCAGTTCTGAAGTGCTCCTGCAAAATTAGGAATAAAAAGACAATCTGCTGCCTGACTTTAGAACCACATCTGATAAACTGATAGGTGTCAACACCAAATAGTTGCAATAAGAGGAAAAAATGTTCTCAGTTACCTTACAAAACTATAACCAAATTCAAATCCACTTTATTTCCAACCTACAAGTTGGGGGTCCCACAGGGAAAAAGCTGTCACAGACAGCTTGACTGGGCCGTGGGGGCCTACAGGCAGCATCACGCAGTGAACCTCACAGCACAGTAAAAAAGATATATGAACATGAAGCTCGTACCCAGAGCAAATGCAGTGTTTACACTTCTTAATAATTATACATTCAGCAGATGTCAAAAATGAATATGAACATGAAGCATATACAAATAGCAAATGCAGTGTTTACTCTTCGTGAAGAGTTATAAAGTAATATTTCAATATAATGTATTTCATTTCAATACATTAAAACAAAAAGCCAATACACGCAAGCACATTATGATGCAAACAAGAGTTAATCGATTAAAAACCAACCAGTTGCCCATCGGTCGAGTAGTGGTGTCAGTTCTTATTGGTCAGTGCCATTAATTTGGATCGCAGTAATACTCATTGCCTCATCAATAGATTTCTTAATTCTTGTCTAAATCTGTTAAGCGGGGCAGTAAAGTCAATGTGGGTTTTTAGTTTATTATACAGTGATGGTATGCGGTAGTCAAGAGTGGACCGACCATAATTTGTACGTGCACGCAACACTGGTTTTAATTCCTTACGTAAGCTGTAAGCATGCAAGGGAGGGTGTGCACTATTTGGAAGGTTATGTTTATGCATATAGAGAGACAGTTTGTAATCATACAATTTAGTTGCTTTAAGCATATTATGTTTAGTAAACAAGGGATCAGTAGATAGCTGGCTTGGGTTTCCATAAAAGTTCTCGAGAATTCGTAACACCTTTTTTTGTAGTCGCTCCAGTTTATTGTAATTATGGATGGTTGTAACTCCCCAAACTAAAATTCAGTATGAAAGACGAGAGTAGAAATTAGCAAAATATATTGCTTTTTTGAGCCTCACTGGAAGTCGTTCTCTCAGCTTATAGAGACAGCCAACTATTTTGCTTAATTCTATCGCCATCTTGCTAACATGCGTATTCCACGACATGGTTTCTTCGAACCATACGCCTAAAAATTTTTCTGATGTCACACGCTGCAAAGCTGTACCTTGAAAATTTAGAACTAGCTCAGTGTCACAGGCTTTGTTATGTGGCTTGAAAATGATATACTTAGTCTTTTAAAAATTCAAGGTTAATCTATTTTTATGCAACCACTCTTCAAGTTTGATCAAATAACTATTTATGACAGTGTTCAATTCAGTTACGGTTTGTGTGGAGAAAAAAATATTGATGTCATCAGCGTACATGACCATTTTCGGGGAAAGAGGCAAATTGCACATGTCATTGATATACAGAATGAACAACAAAGGTCCCAGGATCGACCCCTGAGGTACACCATGTTTTACTGTTGTAATCGAAGACGTGAGGTCACCAAATTTTACACACTGTTTCCTGTCTGAGAGGTAACTATTGATAAGATCAAGGGCAATGCCACGTATGCCATAATCTTGCAACTTTGAGAGTAAATATTATGGTTTACACAGTCAAATGCTTTCCTGAGGTCAATGAATAAGCCTACAGTGAATTGTTTGTTATCAATATTTTTAAGTATTTCATCTTTGATTTGTAATAAGGCCATTTTAACTGATTTTCCTTTCTGGAAGCCGTACTGCGAATCGCTGATAGCATGGTATTTAGTAAGGAAATTTGTAAGTTGAGCGTTAATAACATTCTCAAAAACCTTAGAAAATATTGGCAAAACAGATAGATATCTGGCGATAGTTTGATATATCACTAAAGGTCGGTTCACATGCAAGCGATTGAGCGAACTCAGCGACCAGCGGCACGGCGCAGCGATGCTTTTCGCAGGGTTCCGTTTCACATGCGTCGCTCCACAGCGTTTACTGCCGCTGCGAATCTCAGTGTTGTTGGCAAAGAATACGAGCTCGCGGTTGGTTTCGGTGGTTTGCAAACGTCAACATGGACAATGCTTATGCATTATTTTGCCACGATTACTCAAATTTTGTTAAGAAATAAAGAACTCTTCTTTTTTAAATATCAACTACTTCTTATCTTGATGGTAATAACATCTTTTTTTAAGTCCGTACGTGCGGTGTAACCATTGGCCTGTGCGCTGCAATTGCACTTCGCACGGCCTGAATGTCCCTGTCAGCAGCCTCCACTTCCTGCCGCCTTTTCTTCTGTCGCTTGTTTCCCCTATGTGGGAGAACCTCTGGTGAAGTTGCTGCCATACAGGATGGTCCTGGTTCATCAGGAAGGCCTGGGACACTATACATGCATTCAAATTCATTTGGCGATGCTTCTACTTCTTTCGAGCCTGACGATGCTGGGCTGCAGCTGGCGTGGCTCGTCTCGGCTGCTGCGCTGGCCACCTGCACGTGGCTCACTGCGTCGAGGTTGCAGAAGCTCCTGAGTAGAATGTACAGGCTGTTAATTGCTGTCACTTACACATTCAATTCATCATTAGTATAATTGCTTACCGTCTCGTTTCCATGGAGTCCCTCAGGAACTCCATCTGCTTTAAATGTGGCCAGGCCGTCTTTGCAGTGGCTCCTGACCCAGTCTTCTTCCCATCTTTTTCGTCTTTAGTTTTTCGCCTGTACGTATCTTTTAGATTTTTCCACCGAGCAATAATCTCCTCAACTGTTACTGAAATATGGAGCAGTATAGAGCAAATTAGGAAACAATGGCAGACATGTGGCCCAAAGTTTAGCATGAACATGTACAAATTCTCATCTGTTAGCACACAAGAATATTGCAGAAAATGTTTACAACACACGATTCAGTACGGAAGCACGAGTTTTTTTTTTTCTTCTAAAAGGCAGTTTTACTGATTATGCATGCATGCATGACTGAACTGAGGCACACACATGATGAATGATTTATTTTGCGGACACGCACGAGATGATTTTGCGCGGTTCAGAAGCTGCAGATTAATGCTACGTAAAGGACTACGATGAGCGGGCAGTGCCGCGGGACGGAGCGCTCGCTCTACATACACGCAAGAGACGATTTTACTAGGCTCTCAGCGCTCGGATTAACTCCACGCCTGAGAAAGGTCGCCTCCCGCATTTACAAACGTAGCTGAGAACATGAAAACGTGCACGTCGTGCATTTCACGATTGAAGTGAAGGGTACAAAATGATGCAGCTAGCGTGTCTTAAGAACCAAAAACATTTGCTCACGGCTGCGTGATGCCGACAATTCTCATACAGCTCATCTACGCACAATAGCCGGCGCACCGAAAAATAAACACCGAGCAGTACGCAGGAATGCGCGGGGACATAAAACAGTTTTTGACACGCTGCAGAATCCTGCCAGTGTGACGAGGAAAATTTGTTGGCTGCACAATGAAAAAATATGGCTGATAATCTTCGAGCTCGCCACAAAGCGTGCTTTCACTTACCGGTGTCGTCAGTTGCTCGAATTGCGTCCCTCACTTCTTCCCAAAGGGACTCCTTGGTCGACTTATTGCGGAAGTTATCTTTAACATCCCGTAGAAGTGGGCGCTTGGATACTTCGATGATCAGCACCTCATTGAACAGTCCACGCGACATGTCGTGGTGTCGGAAGCGCGTGTAGCATACAAACATTGTCGTCTTTCCCGCACGAATCCTCTTCTTGTCACGTGGCTTTTCCGCCGTGCAGTCATTGGTCAGGGGGCGGAGCTATCGCTCTGTCGCTGCGAAAATTTGCAACTTGTTGGAACCCCGTCGCTCCGGCCCGCCGAGCCGCCGCGACGGGTCGAAAGAGGTTTTTCCGTCGCTGCGACAGGATTCGCTGGCATTTTCGCTTGCATGTGAAACGGGCTTAACACTTCCCCCTTTGTGGACCGGGGTTATACGCGCTTGTTTAAGGTCAGAAGGAGAGATACCAGTTTCAATCATTTCATTGATTATAAATGCGAGTGGTATGGCTATGATCGGTGCTATACATGTCTAATAGGGACACTGCTCAGGTCATCTAGTCCAGCAGCGACATTCTTTCGAATTGTGGCAATGAAGCTGATAACTTCTTGGAAAGTAACTGGGGAAAATATAACTGAATTCTCAAGCCTTGGGCGAAGTATTGAAAACGAATTAGCACAGTCTCTGTTGGGAGAAATGTATTCACCGACGTTAGAAAAGAACTCATTCATTGCATGTAACGCCGCTATATCAATCTTCCCATCAGCAAAAGCTGCAATATTAAGAGTACCCTTAGCTTTAAGGTTATTGGATAAATTATTGATTTCTTGCCATAGCTTTCTTGGGTTGTTGTATATTTCAGCAAATAGACACCGATAGTAGTAAATTTTTGCCTTCCTTAAATAGGCCTTTAAATTGTTATGAAATGCCTTGAATTGTTTTAGTTAAACAGTATCACGTGATTGGAGGAAAGCGTGGTACATTTTGTTTTTTACTTTTATTCTCTTATGCAAGGTGGTCGTAATCCAAGGCTTGCGTATTTGTTTCCTTCGGTTAGAACTGTGCACCAAGAGAAAATGTTTCTCAAAGCAGGCCATTAAATTTGCTGAGGAAGATGGGATACGCTTGACTAGGATCGCGTTCGGCATAGATGCTTTCCCAGTGAATATTTTCTATCGCGGTGTAAAATTTCTCGAGCGAAGTAGAGCTTATGTCACGATAAGTAGAGGTATAAGTGACTTTTTGTTTGACAATCATTGTCGGCAGACATGTAAAAACCGGGAGGTGGTCACTGATATCAAGGGAAAGCACACCTGATAAGCACTGGTCACAAGGTACATTTGTAGTGCAGATATCTAGAAGTGTGGCACTGGTATCGGTAACACGGGTGGGTAAAAAAATTGTATTTGAACAAGTGAAAGTTCGAAGTATGGTTTCCAGGTGCTCAGAAGATGAATCTTCGCCGAGCATACTGATATTCGCATCACCCATAACCAAGAAGGCTCCTTGCATTGAATGGAGGCTTGACAGCTAAGTCTCCATGAATTAAAAAAAAATTGGGACTTGTATCCTAATGGTGGCTTATAGACAGCTGCTATAAGAATATTTTTCAACCGTACCACAAGGCACTCAACACTGGGTGTAATGCATGTTAATTCGTTGACAACTTCACATGTAATTGAGGCTTTGATATACATAGCAATTCCACCGCCTCGGTTTGCGGGCCGCACGATGCCGTGATAAATACAATCTGGTATTGTCGGTGGACTATCAATTACAGAAAGCCAGGATTCTGTGAATAATATAGCATCAAATTTATCCCATAAGTAATCGAAGAACATGCGTAGATCGTGCATTTTATTTTTAATGCTTCGAGCATTTAGGTGAAATGCCCCGAAGTAGTGAGACGGTGTTTAAATGCTTTGTTGAAATTGTCCAGTTCATAGTATTTACACTCTGGTGCGGTAGCCATATCGCTGATAGTGCAACAGTGAGTTTGGAAAAGCATTGCAGGTCCTACTATTGCATTTTGTTCAAATATTCTTGGCAGGCGATTCTTATCATGTCTGATGATTGTTTTCCTAGCACAAATTTTTCCGCCTTGTGTCCAAACAAATTTCCATCCTGCCTTTCGTTTCTGTGCTACTGCGGCTCCCAAAAGCTGTTTGACTTGCCTAGTCAGGTGTTCATCGACAAATACAGAATCATCGGTTTGGAAACTTGACTGGAAAAACGGGCCTTCCTGGCTTTAGCCAATACAGCATTTCGCTTGTCACGTCGCACAAAGCGTACGACAATGTTCTTTACATCAGACTTGTTGGTTGGTACTCTGTGGCAAATGTCAACATCTTCCCGAGTTACGGGCTCCCCTAGTTCTTCACAGATCTTCTGCACAGTATCAAAAACGTCTCCGCTATCAGGCACACCCTTGATTTCTAAGTTATTGGCCCGTGAGTACTGTTCCAATTCTGTGATTCGCATGTGCAGTTTCTGATTTTCTGCAGCAAGTTCTTGGTTGCAGTTGCGTGTTTTGGCAAGTTCCTCACGTAGCGCCTTTATTTCTGCGAAGAGTGTGTTGACACTCCCCGCATTACATACAGTGCTGTAACAGAGCTCTGCAGGCAAGTTGTCAATGTTAAAAGTGCCAATCAATCTGTGCCATCTTTCCTAAAGAAATAGTTCAACACGGCACGTCATTGCACAATTTAACAGACTTGACAAAACGACCCTTTACAGGGACAGCGATGAAAATGGACACATAGAAAGGCAGCTATACTACATTGTTGGCCAAGCCTGTCTCATGGTGCTGCTGAAAATATGCCTGACCTGCCTTTACCGCTCCTGCAAAGTGAAGCTGCACTACATTGAGACGTGCATCAGTGCACAAACAGAATGCCCCACTGGGCATATGTACACATGGTCAAGCCAGCCACTGGTCGGAAGAAAGCCAAAGGGAAACATTGAGCTTGCCACTGCCTTGCTTTTTTCTGGTTCAAGCCCTGCAGACTCCAAGACTGATGCGGATAATGAAAATCAAGGCAATCAGTGAACACACGTTCTTTGATTACCAGAAGGCATACCTCTTCCCTGCGGTACACATGGTAAGTGTGCAAGCTACCATCTTTCACTATGAACAACCCCCAATCCACGACGTGCAACAGAAAGAAAAGTTAACATTAAATACCACACCCAACCTTCTTTCAGGAGTCTGCAAATGGCAGTGCAATGCAGGACTACTTTCGAATATTCGCATTTTTACAAGCAATGTCTAAGTTCTGTGCTGTCAACTGCTTATTTAATTGCATTCACTGGCACTGCAAATACTGTTTTAATTGACTAGATTTTCAGCAAAGGATAAGGTGCACCGCTCTCCATGTTAATCCATCAGAAAGTCTAAATGAACAAAAGCTCCTGCACTCCCAGCCACTGTGGTGCGACTTCTTTATCAAAATTAATCAGGCTGCCATGACTAGAGAAAAAGTAAGCTAGACTCAAAGCACTGAAACTCCTGTTACCAGCCCTCACTGATTGCGAGGATAACCTTTATGGTGTGAAGCTGCGACATCACAACCCTCCTCTGAATGGCAAGTCTCCTGATAGCATAAGAAGCAGTACACGTAGCCTTGTTACTTTTGGCAAAGACGGTAAATTATTTGAATATTGCTCATAATAGTCGCTGCACCCAACTGTGGCCAACTAATTTGTACAAAACAGAAAGGCGGTTGGGCTTACGCTTCAGGTGGTGTTGGATAGAATATCAATGCATGCACTCACAGCCAACTGCAAAGCCAGTCAGGGTAGGCAAAACTTGCAAAATGTTCACTGAAAGCGAATGAACTGACATTGTTCAGCCATGCGAGACTTTTAACCGAGCTCTAGTGGTCCATTAGGCCAGGCCATTATTGTGTGGCAAGGGTCTCCTGCCCAAGAAATTCATCTCCCAGTCCTACATCCAATTCAGGCAGCAGCTCACTGCTGGCTTCTCATGAGCAGAATAAGCTCGGCCTGGTGTGGCAGGCAGAACACGCCTTGAGCACTTGATGTGTGCTTTGAATGAAGTGTCTTACTACTACTGCTATCACATGGAGAACAATATGACAAAGTTTCAACTGAAGCTGAACACTGCATTTCCCACAGGTTTGGCAAGAGCACCAAGAAAAACTACTGGCTTCCCTAGCCAGCAGTGAGGTGGAACTGTGCGGTGATGGACGCTGCGACTCGCCTGGCTACAGTGTGAAATTCCTGATATTCATTTCTGTGCTCTAGCTTGGAAAAAATAGTGCACACTGAACAAGTGCAAGTGGGAGAGGTAAGTGCAAAAATGCATTGCTCTGAAAAGTGAGAATTTATGATGGTACTGTGAAGCCCAGCATTAAAGCTTAATTGCATTTTAATTAAAATATTTCCAGAGTCCATGCAAATGCAGTGTAGAAAGATTGCAATAATGTTATTCCCTTTTTTATTGATGGCAGCTGTTCAGTCATATAAACTGCTATGCTTTTCAGACAGATGCAGTGCAGGCAAGTGGTCACATGGAGAAGGAAGGCCTTATCAGAGGCCTTGCCTTTTCAAATCTAGGAATTTGCATAGTCACTGACAACGGACAGGCACCCAGGAATAAAGGAACACATGCAGCAGTACCAGTCAATTGTGCACTACTTTGATGTTTGGTATGCAGCAAAAGGTATGGAGATTTTCACCTTCTTCAAATATGTAATGCAGAGCACACTATGTAATGTGGAATTCACTAATCACTTTCCGTAATTGCTCACTTTTCTTGTGGCATAGAAACTGCTTATTTGTGCCTTGCAATTTTTTGGAGCAACAGCACAAAAATTATCCCGATACAAGCCTTACTGGATGCTAGATTTACTTGGGGATTCGTAATGTTTTTTAGGCATGAATTAAGTGAATCTATAGTGTGAACAAAACTGAACATGTAGTTTCCAAGCACTAATGCTCATTTACAGCTGAAATCAATATGACGGTGATCACTGGGTCTACATCCATGAAGGGCACAACAAAC
>JARKHS020005063.1:0-42041 GCA_030143305.2 Amblyomma americanum | reverse complement strand
GCAACATAGGGCTCTATGTTACCCTTGCTTGATGTATATACCAAAGTGTGCAGACTACTTACATGTGATAAAAGCATAAAGCACACAGCCTTTAGTGCTTTTTCAAATAATTCAGGCAGATGGTGACGGTTAGGCAATTCTGGTGTGCTTGAAACCTATTTCCACTCATAACAGTGCGATCACACAGCGGCACACACGAAACAGTCATACCAATGCACTAACAATCACTAAGCCACCCCCGCCTTTCGTTGTCCTTTCTAGTTTTATTCAAGACTGTTCATTTTAGTTTTGTAATTTTAATTATTTTTGCAAAGTTGTGGGCATTGTTTTTTTATCCGTATGTAAACATGGCACATACTTTGCATGCGACCTGCCTGAGGGTAGCATTTCACAGTTTTTAGATATGAACATTGAGTTCTATATTGAATTGGGTGCGCCTGGTGTTATGCCATGTGTTAAAAAAAAGGGCTTCTACCATTCGACTCCTTACATACATTAAAAATGATATAAAAAAGGGATTCCTTCACTTCGCCTTGAATCTCTGCTCAGGAAGCCATGCGCCCACAAGATGTAGTTGAGCTTTGAAAACCAATTGGACAAACTGGATTTAGGTGGGTTCCCCATTATCTTGTTAAAGGGGTCTCCAAAAGCCTCATGCAGAAAATGAAGAGAACAGTAGTTAGAGCTGGGCCAGAAGTCCCCCGAGAAGAGGTGAGGCTGGCAGTGGTGCTGTATGCGCACAATTTGGCCCACAATTTGAAGAACTTTGCTAGCAAGCATGGCGTACCGCTCGTATTTTCAGCCCATAGGAAGCTCGGAGGCTTTTGCTCTTGGTTCCGAAAAGGAGGAAAAAAGGGGGATGCGGAACCAAGTGTGGGTGACCTTTCATGTGGTGCACCATAGGGGTACTATATGAAATCATCCTCTCAAGCGGTTTTTCCCTATAGAGGATAAACCGGGCACTGTGTAAACGAGCAAATCTCAGGGAACATGAACGAAATATTGAACAAAATAAACAGGGCCGAAATTTAACGAAGCACATCAGAGCTTGCCCTTCACACTACTGTGAGCCATGCTTTGCTGACATGCGATTTCTTTCCAGAAGAATGCAATAGCCAGGGAATTGATTGAAGCATTCTACATCAGTGAAAACCCTATAACATTGTATAAGGCTGAGAAGTTTTCTGAGAATCGTTTACCACATCACACTTGGTCGAAAATAGAGTCAGAACAACTTTAGACTTCAATTAACCAACTGATCAGACAGGAAGAGGGCAGAGAACATGGGTTAATGACATTCTAGTAGGCTAGGGCACGGCAAGTAGTGTAAGATAATCGTTGGTCCTCAAGAGTAATGGACTGGATGCCAAGAGAAGGAAAGCGCAGCAGGAAGCGGCACAAAGTTGGGTTTAGTTAGTTATATTGATTTTAATGGCACAAAAGCAACTAAGGCTATGATGCGCCAACACAAGGTTAGAGCTTTCATTAAATTTTGTGCTTTTTATAGCTGGTTTGTTTAAAACATTGCCTTCTTTAAGAATATTGAAAAATCAACCAGTGCTTGATCTCCTAAAAGCAACTTGGGGTGCAATGGAAGGTATTCATTGTAGAATGTTGTAAAATATTTTTTCCTCAGTTGATTTGTACATGAAATTAAAATGTGGTTTACCGTGAGTCCATTGCCACACATTCCGCAAAGAGGTTTGTCTTGTTTTGTCAGTAAGAAGTTGCGTGTGCCCAATGCCTAGCCGACATATAGTAACTTCAGTGAAACGTTCTTGATGTCTACATGATCTCCACTCTCTAAAACGGGCTTTAGAGTGCAGTTTGTTGTGTGCCTGTTCATCCTATGCAACCTGCCACTTATTTCCGAGTTTAAAGTGCACTAACTTCAAAAAATCCGTGTGATATGTTAACTTGTTTTTGACCAATTTGAGCCTGTGCTGCACATGTATCTGCTTTCTCATTACCGACAATTCCAACATGGCTAGGCACCCAGCAGAATATGTTTTTGTTTTGTGATTTTAACCATGTTATGTATGGCGTTTCCTATTGTGGGTTCAGCAGTATTTCTAGAGTGCAGTGCTTTGAGCATACGCAGGGAATCGGTGTAAATTATGCCATATTTTGTATTATTTTACTATTTGTTCAACGGCTACAAAGATGGCATGCCTCTCGGCAGTAAAAACCGATGCATACTTCGGCAGTCGTATTTTTTTCTTGAATTATTGCACTTCCAACATGACTGTTTTTGAGCAATCAGTGTAAAATTCAGTGAAGGTGTCATATTTTTCTTGTAGTGCAAAGAATTCTTGTAGTATGAGCTCATGTGGTATTTCCTTCGTGAAGCAACATACTGAAGGGAGGCTGTACCATGGTGGCAAATATTCAAATTTTTGTGCATTATTCGGCAAGGCATTTAACCGGCTAACTCTTCCCATTTATCTTCAAGAGCCCATTATTAGTGGCAGGATAAATTGCGATTTACTGTTAGTTGAATAGTCCTTTTATGATGGGCACTTGGTAACAATGGGATGGCAGAGATGTTTAGGAAGAGAACAGGTTTTTAGGACGTGTATGCGCATGTAAAGCCGCGTTCAGACTACGTACGCTACGCACGGATCGTTGGTAAGGATCGTAAGCGTAAACGCAAAAAACGCAGTGAGTGTGTTCAGACGAGTGTTTGCATTGAGCGTAAACTACGCAAAGTCTGCTGCCAGCGCGGACGTAAATGTCGGTAGACGCGCGACTTTTACGACAAGCACCGATACAACTGTTACTGCTCGGCCAATGCACGCATCACTTTCGGTTTTCATTTTCCGGTCACGGGGCTTCCGGTCTTTTCAAATTTTGCGCTCAAAGCGACGCTCGGGCCTTTCCGACACATGCCGACACTGCCACATTGTCTCGGCTCGCTCGTGTTGTCACCGTGTGGTCTGCCCGCAGCTTCATCATGAACAGTGCGGAAGGTATTTCTATATTATCAGATGAGCTGCTGATAGAAGTGCGGCAGAGGCCGCTTCTGTACGACCAGCGACTAAAAACATACAGGGATAAGCAGCTACAAAACGACACCTGGCTCGAAATAGCAAGCGCACTGAACCAAAGCAGTAAGTGCTTTTCGTTTTTTTTCCATCTGCGGACAAACTCGCAACAGTCAAATGCTTTCCCTCGTCTAGAAAAGTGCGATTACGGCGCAGGGCGAGCAGTTGACAATATTGTCGGCAGTGGGGTTCCCGTCGAGGTGTTTTCCCGGTGTTGTTTCGCTGTCACACATGGTGAAGCGGTGATTTCTAGGGCAAAAATTGCGGGCCCCGGAATTAGCGCACAAGTGGTGATTGATTGCGTTGAAATCTACTGTGAGTTTGTAGCGCATAATTGCTAGTCGCAACTTGCTACAGCCATCGACTGGGAAGCCGCACTGTAAACCAACACGTGCAAGGTTGGCTATGGGAGTGGGGTCACACTATGTGTCTCAATGGCACGAGTGTATATAGCGACAGGTTATGCTATCGATTTGTCTTTAATCAGCGATGAAGTGACACCCTTTGTTTTTGATCTTAGCTTGCCGAACTCGAGCTGGTAGGCTGAAATGATTGTTCATAGCTCACTTTTACGGCAGTGCTGCACAAATTTTCATATACCTCATGTTGGGCTGTAAAAATGAGATCAGCATAATATGGCAGCAGTGAGCTTTCTTTAGACGAACGCATTTTTCAGAAAAATATGTGCAATGTGTAATATGTAAACACGTTCTTTTCCTATGTTCAATGCAGTGCCAGTGCTACAGCATCGGTGGAGCTACCTGAGGCAGAAGTTCCTCCGCCTCAGGAAAGTATACACGAAGTCCGGCAGTGGCGCAGCGGATGTCGAGAAAGGATGGACATTGATGCCAAATTTAATGTTCCTAGCCGACGCAATACAACGTCGAAGGTAAAAGCCAATTGCTAGCTCCTTTGGTACTCGGTGGCTGTGGTGCTTTACTGCAAAGCATGGGTTGATATATTTGGCTGCAGCCGTCGTATTTCGATGAAGAAATAAAACCACGCTTGGTGTACCTACATTTTTGCGTAGACTAACTGGCCCCCTGGTGGAAAAAAAAAATCTGTAGCCCACAGTACATCCTTTGTACTCTGAATTTCGGCATTGGCACTTTACAGGCGATCTGTTTTAATAGCATGCTTGACATGTACGTAGTACTTGACTTCCTCACTTCCTGAAGTAACAACAATCAGTGGGACACAACTGATTTGTTTTTTTCACCACAACCTACTTCATTCCAGAGCACATGGCTAGCGTTTCTGCTCCATTCTACTGTCACAAAAAGGCCACCGGGAGCAGAAAATATTTAGAAGCTAAAACCAGCCCATACAATGGGGCATCATTGACTTGTCGCGTGTTAACAGTAAGCTTATAAAGAGCCCTGTGTGACACAACCTTGCATGCGCTATTCTCTTTGTGTTGTTAATTATGCTTGAGTTTATGTGCGCATATAAGCATCTTATGTTTTTTTCCCATACCATCCACAGCCTGGCGAAGAGATGAGACTGCAGTTCATGCGCAGTCGCTTGATCCAGCCGCTGACTCGGCTGCTTCTGTTGAAGGCTTATGCCGCTCATTTTATATAGATAGCACTGAGGAGGAGCTTGCACTGCCTGATGAGACGGAAGGGTTGTCCACTTCAGTGTCTGCTTCAGCACCGATGGAGCCCAGTAATGAAACACACTTTCAGCCTGCCCATAGCGGCCAGCCTGCCTCAAGTGAAACGTCTGCACCAGGCAAAAACTTCGGCAAGCGCGCGAAAAGAAAGAGGACAGACCTTGACGAAATAATGATGTCAACTCTGCAAGCGAACCGGCAGAGGCTGAATGACTTGACGACGGCTGCCATGTCCGTGGACGACGACGAGCATTTTCTTTTGAGCTTAAAAAGCCTTCTCGGCAAGGTGGATGGCCGCAGAAAAGAGCAGCTTAAGCTGTAAATTCACAGTTTGTTAATTGAGGCAGCATACCCTGAGAGTGGCGAATAATTGGTGAAATCGTTTCTCATATCACTTGCCACATAGCGCTAAACAGACATGGACGCAGGGAGGCGAACAGGACGGGCGCTCGTCCTGTTTGCCTCCCTGCGTCCGTGTCTGTTTAGCGCTATGTGGCAAGTGAACCATCACCAACTCGTCCAAGCTTCCACTCTGGTTTCTCATATCATTTTGATTTCGGCTTCAACAGCTGAATCATCCGCTGTAAAGCCAGATACGTGTTCAGGTCATGTGAAACATGCAAAAACTGCAATAAGGGAGTAATTACTCAATGGCATCCATACGGCTACAGAGCAGAAATATACAGCTTCCACAGAAACTTCGCAGTTAGAGATAACTGCGTCCTGGTTCGGCGTCTGAACCGAGGACCACCGCTTCACCGGAGCAGTCGCTCTACCAACGGCGCTAACTGGGGCGGCAAGCTTATGGTAGGGCGAGAGTGATTTGATCAATAACTCGAAGTGGGAACAGTGTAGGTGAAGTGCTTAAGGGGAGATGCTACTCGAAACAAAATTGTTTTTAATTGACCCAGAACAACGAAACTGTGTGTCCTTATACTATTTTTTCTGCTCTCTTCAGAAAACTGATTAGTTTTTTTTTTGTAGCATGGATACTTTTTGCTCAGCTGCTACCAAGCATAAAACAAAGGCCTTCTTGCGCACATGCTTTTGCATAGAAATTTTTTACTGAGAATGAGGAGCATTAGCTCATTTTGCAGCTTGGTAACTGTAGAATCCAAATAACTAACCAAAAGTTGCTCATAAAATTTTGTATGAAAAAAAAATTATGATCATTTGTATCGTTATTTTCCTGGGGCTCATTACTGTTGTAACAACCCTTTGTAAACTTGCATCAAAGATATTGAAATTCTGAATAGATACCTGCAGGTTACACATTCTCTTTTGTATTGTTGGGTCCTCTAGCTTTTCTCCACGTGGAAGTGGAGTCTTCAGTTGCCGAAGGGCTGTTCCTAGGCGTTTCGCAATGTGATTTGTGCAGTGCCCTTTCTCTATAGTTGTAGAACCATACACGTGAGCCTCTGATATAATTGCTGCTTGTTCATTTTTCTAAAATTCCAACTCTTGAGGAGGCTTGCATATGAGTCGGGGTTACTTAAAATGAAGAAAGCAGTGACACTACCACAGTTCTTCCATGTCTCACGTGACATGAATGCGTCCTTGATGACACAGCCGTCGTTCAGCTGTTGAAACCATAACCGAAACAGCCCGAGAAAACATTTAGTTATTAAATATTTTCTGCCCTGTTTCCCATTCTTTCACTTTATTTATTTTCGCTTCTTGCTCTAGTTTGTTTTGTTTGCTCTTGCTTCTTTGTATTGTATTGTTTTTCTGATATATTAATCATCTTCTTGCATTGTATATGTATTTCTAATATATTAAACAAGTGTTCACACTGCCTCTCCTTGTGCAATGTGTTTGGACTCGTAAGAAACATTACTGAAATAAAATTACAATTTTTTATTATTGCATCAAGTTACTGAACAATGTCCTGAAAATTGCATGCAGTGCAAATGTCATTTGCCAACAAAATAAAGTACTATGAAAACAACACTTGTGTTTGCAAAACATTACTGATATCTCTGCACTTATACAATCCAGTCAGCAAAAGTAAAGCAGACAGTCAAAGCAAATCATTATGTCAAGGCGTCTGTCACTTGAACAGAATGCCACAGAGAAATATTAGTTCCAACGTAAATTCTGCGTTTACACCCATTGCCAACTCACAAAACCCGGACCATGAAAATAGGTAGCAAAGCTGTCTCTTACTTCAGATGCTCTCCTAGAGTAAGCATTAGAGCCTTGCCTAATCATCTGTGGCAAGGAGCTCTGGGCTGTTCCTCCATTCACCTGGAATAAGTACACCTGCACTGTTTGTACTGTCTCCAAACTGTGGTGGACAATAGCCACCTGGCAGCCTCCCGTCCTGCATCAAGTAATTGTGCAGAAAAACACAAGCACCTGAGACTGCAACCGCATTCTTTGGCAGCAGACTCGTGCGGTTCCGCAGGACCCTCCATCGGGCACACAAAATTCCAAATGCATTCTCGATGCCGCGTCGTGCTCGGGAGAGCCTGTAGTTGTACACTGTTCTTGGCGTGTTTGGTGGTTGGATACCAGGGTACGGCTTCATCAGGTTCACTTTTAAGGGAAATGCATCGTCTCCTACCATCACAAAGGGGAGCACAGGGCCACCATTGGGCAGGGCCGCAGGGGATGGGAATGTATCGTGTGCATTTTCAACGACTTCTCCAAGCCCGCACGACGAAAAAACACCACCATCACTTTCACTACCAGCAGCCCCTATGTAAATTGTTGTAAACCTGTAGCCCGCGTCGCAGGATGCCATGAGGTTCATACTGAAGCTGCGCTTATAGTTAAAATACACGGAACCAGAGTTTGCCGGGGCATCCAAATGAATGTGTTTGCCGTCGATAGCACCGACACAATTTGGAAAGTTCCATCTCCACATGAACTCATCAGCAATGGAATTCAGTTGCCTATGGTGTAGCCGCCTCAGGACCCTTGGTTTTAGGACCTTGCATATGGCAATGCAGACTTGAGGAACCAGTTGCAAGATAGTTTACGACGGTTGCGACTGTAGTCTGAACGCGGCTTAAGTGTGACTCTTCTATCCTCTAGTGCAGGCTCATTAGCTTCAATGTACACTGTTTACCGGGGATGTTCTATATGCTCCAGTTGATAGGCGCAGGCCAAGATTATGAACAGGGTCCAGTTGTTTCAAGTAGGATGCTCTTGCTAACCGTATACTATACACCCATAGTCCAGCTTGGAGCACACCAGAGCGATATATTTGTAATAGGCATCCTCTATTGGACCTCCACTGTTTTCGCGAGATCACCTTAATACATTGAGGGCCTGGGATGCTTTCCTTTTAAGGTTGTTAATGTGTGGTAGAAATGCGAGTTTCTTGTCAAAAGTGGTGCCTAAAAATTTATGTTCGTTTAATTGATAGTGTGGCTTGATTCAAGTATAAGTTGGGATTGACTTGTAGGCCTTGTCGGAATGAGAACAGAATAGCTACTGTTTTTTGAGGAAAACTTGTATTCTTCTCTACACAAGCAGCCAGTTTAGTGTGATTTGTATTTCTCTCACAGGACAATATGCTGAAGGAAGTGCATGCTATCTGTAGGTCATCTACATAAACCAAATACATTATGGACTTGGGTATTACTTTGGCTAACGAATTCATTTTTCCTACGAAGAGTGTCGCGCTTAAAATGCAGCCCTGGGGTATGCCATTCTCTTGGGTGAAAGTCATGGAGAGAGTTGTTCCTAGGCGGACACAAAATTGGGTGGGTGGATGAATTTAAGGGGGGACACGGGTCTTTCGGGCCGAAAAATCTCGAAAAAATCAGTTTTTAGAAAATGTTATTTTCGAAATCAGCAGCCATTTATCTACCTCTCTGTTAAATTTCTCGCCTCTAAGGTCAGTATTTTACTCACAATACCAATTTATATAATCCATGTCGCCCGAATTTGAGCTGAAATCGGCGCCGAAACAGCAGTATTTCGCAAAGCGTAGCTCCCGTTTCATGCGCGGCACCGCAGCCATCTTGGTCTCATTTGAAAAAGCCGCCTTTCGCCTTCAATTTCCCGCCACTACGGCTTCCGTTCGCCCATTGGTTTCCGAGAAAATAGCAAAAAAGAAAAGGTAGTATTCAAAATCCTATTGGCTGCCGCGGATCACGTGACAGCAGGTCGTCATCCGATTGGTGGAGCTGGTTGGCAGCGTCTGCTTGACGCGCCCGAGCCGCGGGGAGACGCGACTCTTTGTGCCGGACCGTGCAGTGCAAGAAACGCGCAGCGATGCCTGGTTCAGCGCGCAAGGTGCACTCAAGGCATAAATTCGGCAAGAAAAGGAAGAAGTCGCTGGTCGATAACCTCAAGAGACGCCCTGCTGTGCGCCCCAACAATGATGAAACTCCTGCGCTGAACGATCGTGTCGGCGAGGCCGCGCAGGTAGGCCTAACGCGCTCCGCAGCACGGGAAGCTGTAAGCGGCAGCGCCCGCATCCGCCGTGATACAGTGATGTTGGAGCCCTCAGATGTGCTCCAAAATAAGACGAAGACTGAACAAAAACTGCGAGAACTCGCCTCAACTCCAGCAACGGAGCGGAAGTCTCGTTGTTTGCGTGACGGCAGCGCGTCGGACTGTCTGCTCGACGAGGCAAGCTTCACGATCGTTTGTTTGGAATCGCTCAACAGTTTGTTGAAACTTGTGAAGTGTAAAACGTGTGGCGGCAATGACTTGAGCTTCGTAAAAGATGAGCGAGAATACGGCCTTGCCGTTAAACTTTATCTTCAATGTGCGAGCTGTGGAGACGCATCGTCTGCATGGAGTTCGCCGCGGGTACATGGCGATCAGAAGATCAACCCTTTTGTGGTGAATGTGCTCGCTGCTCGTGCAATGCAGAGCACTGGCAACCAGCAGACAGCTCTAAATGACATTTTTTCATCGCTGAACGTTTCGCACCGCGATCTCCACAATAAAACGTGGCAAGACTATGTGAAAAAAAAGTTGACACCTGCAGCAGCTCGTGCAGCCGAAGAAGTTACACAAGAGTGTGCGCGGTCGGTTCGAGAACTTTATAATGAATTGGACCTTGGGAACCCCGGCAATATTGCAGTATCATACGACGGCACTTGGATGACACGCGGCCACACATCCCACATTGGTGTGGGAACCGTCATCGAACTGTTTACCGGGCTTGTGCTGGACTATGTTGTATTGTGCAACTTCTGTGCCGGCTGCGAGCGAGGCCCAAAAGAATGTGACCCATCATACCAGTCCTGGAGGGCTGGGCACCTATGCCAAAAAAACTCAGAAAAAAAGGCTGGAGAGATGGAAGTTGAGGCAGCCCTTATTCTTTTTGAAAGGTCGTTGAAGAAGTGTGGCCTTCGCTATACCACAATGCTTTCGGACGGTGATAGTCGGGCTTTTCTAGCTGTGCAAGAGACAGATGTGTATGGATACATCAAAGTAAAAAAGAAGACTGCATAAACCACGTGCAGAAACGTATGGGAACAGCGTTGCGGACTTTGTTGTCCAAACACAAAGGTGCCGAAAACCTTGGAGGAAAAGGCAAACTGACAGGCAGCCTCATAACAAAGTTAAGCTCCTATTATGCCTGGGCTTTAAAATCCCATAATGGGGATGTAGAGGCTACGCAGAAGGCTGTGATGGCCACCTACCACCACATTACCTCTACTGATGAGGCATCAAACCATCGGGACTGGACTCTTGGTGCCAGCAAAATGCGGCAGCAGCCCGAGGCGAATCTGCTCCAAAGCATCAGTACAACATTCCACCCCATGTTGCTAAAGCATTGCTCCCTGTCTATGAGCGACTGTCGGATAGGAAGCTCTTAGAGCGGTGCCATAGGGGTAAAACCCAAAACAGTAATGAAAGCCTACACTCTTTGATATGGGCCTTGGCACCCAAAGAGCGCCACGCATCATTGTTTACTGTTGAGGCTGCCGTGGCTGAGGCAGTAATGCGGTTCAACGCAGGCAGCAAAAGAACTTCTGCAGCAATATTACAGGAACTGGGCCTCAATACGAATGCTATGAGCGCAAGAAGAATGCGAGAGAAGGATGAGCGCCGAGAGCAAAAGTGCGCTCGAAAGCATTCCATTGCGGAAAATATTCAAGGAGTGCTCAAGAAGCGGCACCTTGATACTACTGGCAATCAAAAGGACTACATTCCTGGTGGCTACTAGCCATTTCCTATTGTAAATATATTACTGCACTTGTAAATATTTATTAAACTGTCCCCTGCTTGTTTTTGGGGCTTTTCTCAAAATGCATATGGTTGACTGCTAGCAGTCTTGAGGCCTTGATATCTCAGCAACCAAGTCACATAGAGCTGAAATTTCGGTTGCAATGGAAAGCCTAATGTATGCTGTGTGAAATGTTGGGAGCAGATTTTTTCATTTTACCTTAAAAAAATTATTATTTTCGTTAATTTACCATTACTTGGTACACACATTTTTTATACTGAAATTCAGAAGGTTGTAAAATGAGTAATAATTGACATATCAAAAATCTGCTCTCAACATTTCATAATTCACTATTCTGGCTATCTAACCATGCCTTAAAATTAATTTTAGATGAAATCATATTTTGCTATTTGGGCCTCAAACAATGGGCATTAATTGTTAATTATCTTGAAAACTAATTGGCCTACACTTAAAATAAATGCATATTTGAAATCAGCATAAAAATTTGAATAAGTCTATGCATTTTTATTAAGATTGGTCAAAAAACAACAAAAATAGCTTTAAGACCAGTGTCCCCCCTTAAGAGGTTTAGTGTGATTTGTATTTGTCTCTCACAGGACAATATGCTGAAGGAAGTGCATGCTATCTGTAGGTCATCTACATAAACCATACATTATGGACTTGGGTATTACTTTGGCTAACGAATTCATTTTTCCTACGAAGAGTGTCGCGCTTAAAATGCAGCTCTGGGGTATGCCATTCTCTTGGGTGAAAGTCATGAAAAGAGTTGTTCCTAGGCGGACACAAAGTTGGGTGGGTGGATGAATTTAAGAGGTTTGCAGGCGTAGGGTGGCCGCAGCTGGCACAGGCCGTTTATTGGAGATTATAGCAGAGGCCTTTGTCCAGCAGTGGACGCAGTCAGGCTGATGATGAATTGAGGATACACATGCATGTGTTTACTGTGAAATAAAGCAGCTGCGAGTGGTGCTTTGTCCCTTTGTCCACCATTGTAGGATGTGCAGTTGCTTTGGCGACTAAATAGTTACACTGAACACCTACCAACTCATCCAATAAGAAGCTCTCTTGAAATGTAAGGAGAACCATGTTTCTCTGCTCTTACCTTTAAGATCATGGATTCTAGCCCACACTACAAGAATCTGAGAAATCGGCCGTACTTGCCTCCTAATATTCAGCATATCAGAACCCTGTCGCTGCGTCTGCTGGGAATGATGCCCTTATCTTTGCCACAACACAGGCTGGCAAGATGAGGCGATGTTTTTTCCCCAGGCAATGCCAGAGCCACCGAACAAACTGTACGCTGTGTACCGGTATCTTCTGGGAATAAACAACAAAAGCACTGAGTGAATATGCACTGTGATGACCATACACATGTGCATGCATGTTTGATGACACCCAAGGATGAATAAAGTCATATAGTTGTTAAAACTCAATATGCTACAAGACTTATTCATAAGCAATGCAGTGCACTGGAGATTAACCTTTTTGCAGTGAATGTAGCATGAAATGCTTACGCATAAAAATATAACTTGACTACGATCTAGTGTCAAAGAACATTCAGGGATGAATGCCCTGGAATGCTAAGCAGACTTTTTCATATACAGTGCAGTGCACCGAATATTGACTTTTTTTACTGTGCGCGTGGCATAAAACGTTCACGCATAAAAAATAACAGCACTATAATCTAGTATACAATAACGTTCGGGGATGAACGCCCCGGAATACAAAGTTGTACCGTATGTTCAGCCTAACGCAGCATAAAACGAGAACAGAACCTCACTTGTGCATAGCGTCGCTGTTCCTGCTGTGCGGTGCGAAGTAAGGCTCGAAGTAAGCAACGCGGAGTACGGCGATGTTCAGGCATAAGACTGAATTCCGGGTGCTGCCCTCCGGATGAGCCTCGACGACACGGTCTATCTCACAGCAGCACACACACTCGAGCTCCACAAAGTTAGACAGAACTTGGCACTGTCTACAACTGCACTTGAAACAACAGCAAAGTTAGTGTAAAAAGAAAAAAAAAAAACGCCGACTGGGTACGCTTATCTACAGCAGCAATGCAAACTTCACTCGTGAGCATAGCGTTCGGCCAGTAATTGAATGAGAGGTTTCATCATCACAGCATGTCGAGACGGTAGGCGACATAGCTGCTGTCAGGTTTTAAACGTTGGTTTCGTGCACCATGTAGTCATATGCTAGAGAAGGAAGAAGAAAATGCCTATGGCTAGCTAATGTTGCACGACCATCGATATTAGCAAACGAAGACGCTGGGCAGCACTACAATCTACGAGGACTATTATTACAGAATTCATACATCTGCACATACCGTTCTCTACTCATCAGTCGTGACGGTGGTTCGGCGACGACTGCTCCCGCACTTGCTGCCGACAGTGCCAGCTCATCGGCGCTTAGACATTCTTGATATCTGGTCACTACAGCCGCTCGCTTCAGCCCTCAAAAGCATCGCACGCTCTGTAGGACTGAGGTTTCTGAAGTGCAGGCCGAAGTTCTTTGCGAGGACCTCGTTGTCGGGTTCGGAATCCATCGCAACGCTGGCAAGACGCCAGCGTAAACAAACGAAGCGACAGCGTACCGACAGGCGGTAGATGCCTTCAACATGCGGTAGCTTTCATTTCGGCAGCTGCTAGACCGCACCGCTAGCCACCGGAAATCACGGAGTCTGCGTTTATGTCACGTCATGTCACTCCGTCCTACAACGTCATAAGAGTTCTCAAGTTTGAATTGGAGCAGCGGGAAAACTTTTTGCAACTTCGAATCCAAATTTCTTTGAAATAAATGCATCTTTCCGGACAAGCGGCAACAAAGCCTTGAAATGCCGAACTATCCGATTTTGCTAACAAAAAATTTTGAAATAGTTCTCCTCAGTGCCCCTTTAATTAATGATTAAGGTTTATGGGAGCTTAACATTCCAAAGCAACTCAGGCTATGAGGGACGCCATAGTGGAGGACTGGAAATTTTGACCACCTGGGTTCTGTAACGTGCACTGACAGTGCACAGTACAAAATTTCGCCTGCATTGAAATTCGACCGCCGCAGCCGGGATTGAACCCGCGTCTTTCGGGTCAGCAGCTGAGCGCCGTAACCACTCAGCCACCGCGTGTCGAAAGGAAAACAGCATCCTGCACTGCATGAAGCCAGGTCACAAAAAAAAACCAAATAATTAGCATTCTGCCTCCTTTATTCCTCTTTCAATGGTTTAATGCTTGAATTCAACTAACTCAAGAAATGAGGGAAGGGCATAGGAAAAAAAGGGATAAAGGGGAAGATGAGAGGTGATGGTGAACATGTGCACGCACACATGCTTAATGAAGAAGTTCGTATCAACAATCACGCCAACGGGCAATAAGCTGGCATCATGCCACCTATACCGACAGTACAAGTATCACAGACGTTTCGAGTCACACTCTAGTGCAAGTCCAAGTGGTACATGTACTACAACCGAAATGAGTGAGAATTTATCGAAGAAAATGAGGGAAAAAAAGTCCACTGGAAGGCAAAAGTAAGGCACCCACTCAGCTGCAAACAAGCAGTCTTATTTAGGCATCTGCACTCCCAGCCATTTCTGCTCTCGTCCAACTTTCATGAAAGCATGACTAACCACATTAACCATACATGCTAAAAAAAGTATGTACATATTCACAATTATCCACAATATAAAAGTAACACTATCTAAAATGACATAGGCAACAAAGAAAAACCCTTTTTAGTAGAATTTGAAAAACATTAGTAAAATAAAAAAACAACTGTAAACTCAACAATAACCAAGCAATCTTGTGCTAAGCCCGCTCCAGCTAGCTGCCAAGCTTATAATGCAAGGTTTTAAATTGTAAATAAGTTAACAATCCCATAAATAAACTAGGGCTGCAAGAGTATTCCGCCTGAATAAAACTGCTTGCATTGCACCGGTGTATGCCTGTTTAACTACGAGCGGAAAAACAGATGAAAGCACACCAAAGAATAACTACACAAAGCACTTAAAAATATCTGCAAGCACTTCCTTAAGAACAACACACACATATTTGTGATATAATTCTCAAGATAACACGAACACAGAAAACATCAAGGCCACAGTAGAAGATGGTCAGTTCTGCACCAGCAAGACGGCATTTTGGACAACAGACAGGAAATCAAAGTCTGTTGCTTACAATGGAAGCTGCTGAAAGAAAAAAAAAAACGGTACAATGCCACTGGCAATGAAGAACAGGCAGGAGAAATTCCTTTCCAGGTTGTGTTGCCAACATTACGTGACATATACGTGAAGATGCATGAAAGGCTTAGTGCCGACAGTATAGGACTTCCCGTTAGTTTTCTGAGTACGTGAATCATTTCAAACCTACTACAGGACCCAAGCTGCCTGTGCCTTTGGCAACAGCTAAGAGCGGCCGAAATCCAGCATTTAGGAGGAGTACTTGCGCATGTTTTCTTTTGACAAATGCACGCACAGGTGCTGACTGCCTTCTGCAAACTGCAGCTCACTGTTTCAACTTTCTCAACGTCCTCAACAGACACACAGATGCCAGGACGACAGCCATGCTGGTTCACATCAGCATTGCAGAACATAAATGCTACCGAGGTTGTAAAATTCCAACTTGGAAATATGAGGAATGATGCATTATGCAGTCCACGCATGACCTGAGCCCTTTCCTTTTTTTTGCCCTAGGAAAATCTGGACGGAATAAGGTTGCCCATTTCTTCCGTTTTTGTGCAGCCCGAGCTGAGGCACAGACCACGTGCTCATTCCTTGAAGTCACAGTCACGCTGTCATGCAAACCCCCTGTCATTGGCTACGCACAACAGACTTCATGTTTCATCTGGAAGGCGTACCAAACATCAACATAAGGCACAAGAAAACATTTTTTCCTCATGTAAAAAATAAAAAAGCAATATATGCAACCTTGTCTACAAAGCATATTGCTTAAGAAGACTTCGTTTAGTGCTCGATCAACAGTGAACATAGGCACCATAACGAGCTATTCCATGCGAAATTTTGCTAGACAAGGCAAAACATGCAAAGGTGCTCCGAAATAAAATAAAGGTTCAGCTGCACAAACACTACTGCGTCTAGCTTTGCCTGGAAATTTATGCATCCAGTTCAAAACACCAACTGACTGGGCCTAAGGAATTGACCAGCTTTTACTATGGCCATTGAAGAAGCCGGACTAACGAAACAGAGTAAGCATATGCTATGGTACAAACTCGAAAAAAATGCTAGATGACATGATGATGGCATTACTTGCATCCTTATGCGCTAAACTAATGTTCCCTCGCCATGAACAAAACAAATAAGCAAACAAAAGCAGCTGACAACTAAAGACACACAAGCACAGTGTACACAAGGTGAAGTAAAAAAACACCCAGGGACAAGAAAAACCCATTAACATTAAAAGTCAATCAGACAAAAAGCACAACGTCACACATAAAAATTGATACACAAATATTAGACATCCTTACTTTGGTGACAATAACATCGCTGCTACAAACAGTCCACTAATAATGGTTAGTGGCAAATCCCGCAAACAACAAAAGTGGATAACGTGGGCAACAAGCCTACACCATACTGAATGTATCGCCAAAACTTCTGGCTGAAAAAGTAGCCAAATAAATTAATAAAACTATCTGTGGATAATATGTTTTTTAGATCGTGCAACATGCAGCAAGAGCGAAGCAGTGCGATCTTGCGTGAATAGATTTGTGAATAGATTATGGGTAATAGAAGATATGCAGCAATATAGGGCTCTTTACAAGAAAAAAAAGTCAAGGCTATTGCTCTAAAAGACATCAAGGTGCTGGCAAACAGTACACTTTTTTTTTACACATTACAGAAAAATGTACAGAGAAAGAACATCTAGAACAACCACTGTCCGGTAGTCATTTTGGGCATATTGTAGCATATTGCACAGGTAAAGGTATCTGCAATAGTAAACCGTCACAAGAAGAATGGCTTGAATACAGCCTCCATAAAAGGCAAAGGTACCCACCAGACCAAACGTTACACGAATTCATCTTCGAAAAAAAGAGAACAAAGAACGTGCATCCAACAATTTTTTTTTGTCCCGATATTAATGGCCTAGTTGGTAGCTGTTTTAGTTGCGCCTTTTGCCATCCAATTCAAACCTTGGTGTTACTTGATATATTAAAAAGATCTACTGCACGAAAAAAAATACAAGGTGGCAACAGTTTCCTCTGCTGACATAACGAAAAGTACCCCATTCACCCAAAGCTAGAACATAGTTCTAGAAACTGAAGATCTGCATAAGAATGTTGCTGCGACAGTGAAAATGACTTAGTTTTATCATTTCAATAACGATCAGCTTATGAAGAAAACAAGAGCTAAAGTTGTGTATCGATGGAAAGTGCCTAGGTAAGAAACAGGTTCCACAGCGAGCACAACCAAGAAGCAATGACGGCATTAAAAGGAAAGAATAGATTAGAAGGAAATACCAGCAAGTGTATCTTGTCCAACATCATACTAAAACTAGTGGTAGTTGAGTGGAGGTGCAGCTACAGTTTTGCAACTTGGTTCTGTCACACGCTGCCCATTTCCAAAGTCACTCCTGAAGGAAAATATTTGGAGCAAGTGACTGGACCCCTTGGCACATGCAAATGTTGCTAACACTGTGCTCAACCACTCAAGCCAACTGCATGGCTTATACACTAGTGCTGGCAGTGCTAAGTGCAAAGCTGATGTCGGAACAGTTTTCAGTTAAGGACAATGCTCTTGAATTAAGACAATTACCAGACTGGCACAACATAAGAGAGCAACTTGTCGCAATGCTGCTTTTGAAAAAGGGTGCATTATTCTAACTCTGGAGAAAGAATGTGTGAAAGAGAAAAAAAAAAAAATTATGTACAGTTCTGGTCCGCCCAATTCATGGAGGAGAGGTCATGCGTTGACAGCCACCACCACAGATCGAAGTTGCGCACCAAGATAGTACAGCCCTTGTCACGCGTCGAAGTTGCGCACGACGCGTTGTATACGGCGCCTGCACACGGGGCATGGCTGGTTGCGCTTGTGCAGTAGTTTCGCGCACTTGTAGCAGCTGAGACGATGACTAGTGTTGCCGTGAACCAGGATGCCGCACTTGGGGCGCACCAGGCAGATAGTGCACAGATCAGAGGCACTGATCGACAACAAAGTGCCCTCTCCTCCTGACCTGTCTGTGCTGCAACCTGGCTGAGACCAGTCGTCGGCGAGCTCCTGGCTCGTGCCACTGCTGGCTGTCTGACTGCTGTCGCCTTGTGGCTGCAACCATGGTGAACAACCTGTTTACTGGAGAACCTCACTGAAGCTGTCGCACAACACAATACAGCAAAACCCCACAATAGTAAAATTGGTTGCAGTAAAAACTCTGATATAGTAAAGTGAAGCTGTAGTCCCATCTCGCCATCCATAGACGACTGTACATTGTTTTTCTGTTAAGTAAACATTTTTTTTGAAATGGCTATAGTACAAGCGTCTGGCCGTGGCGATGCACTTCCGGCAGAATGATGATATCGTGGTACACGCAAAGTCTAGGATCACGAGGCAGATACCGAATATGCTCTGTGAAGTGGCGTCGCCACCACGTTCGAAAGCCGCGACGAGAAAACTTTTCGAAGACCTTGAAGCAGCACAGAAATAGTAGAGTCTGCTATGAACGTACAAAGGCGGCGGCACAGGTCGCTGAGAAAGGTAAGCCAGTAAAAGTGCAGTGAGGGGTAGAAAAGGGAGTGCATTCATAGCACAGTAGCGCGGAGCACGGGGAAGCCGCAGTAAGAAGTGGAGGTGCAGTGGAACTGCAAAGGCAGTTTTCCTGCGCTTTACTCTGTCGTGCGTTTCTTTACTGCCTACTAAATGACGCTGCACCCAAAGAAGACGACGCAGCGATCATGAAAAGCTTTGGTTTTTGACATGAAATCATAAATCAAACTCGCTCACATTTTGTAGCCACGTTGTATTCGCATAAATGCTTTTCCCTTCCACAGGTCGTATCTGATTTTGAAAATGTGATAACCTGTGACCGCTGATAATAATTATCACATAAAGAGACTATAAGAGCAAGATGTAAGGTATTCCCGAGTGTTTGTTTTATAAACCAACACTTCATGCTTAGCAAGCAGCCAGAGAGCATAGTCAGAGCCATGTCATCACCAACAACTGATACAGTAAAGATTTTTGCTGCTGCGAGCTAGTTTACTATAGAAGGGTCCTATTGTATGTTGACGAGAGAGAACAACTGATGCAGCCCCGGATTTGACGCCGCTATGCCCAGGCACTCAAAAATTTGAATAAAGAGTTTCACCACTAATGGCTGTAAAAAAAATTGAGATATTAAGAAAACGATGGCTACTTTATAATGAAATTTAACTTTTTTATGATGTGTGATTTTTTAAGGGCAAAAAAAAAAAAAACTCAGCTGGATTCGCAAAACTGCTCCACAGCCTGCCACAGAAACCTTAGGCTGTTACGTAATTAGGGTTAGGTCTTACAAGCGCTGATCGTTCGTTAGGCCTGCTCTACCTCTTGGTAGCTACCCAAGGATCAGTCATATGATCACATGGTCATAGTACCATAGCATGGGCCGTACCATCCCCAAGTTAAGTGGTCATTGTCGATGTGGTGCCCACTGTCTCAAATCAATGTCAATGGTCATAGTACCATAGCTTGGGCCATACCCCTATGTAATTAAGCTCGGCTTGACCTTGTGAGGCATTGAAGGTCACTGTCTCATCGACATCAAAATTGAAAGTTGTACCCCTAGGAGTAGGGGTGTCGCTTAAAAGCAAATAAAGGAAAAGGAACACTGTTCTTGGCACAAAATGAGTGAAAAAACAAAAACAAAAAAGGACACTACTGCACTCACCGCCAGCATTTCTGACACACTTGGGTCACTGAAGCTTTCTTGAGAACCTCCGGAGTTCTGCAACAGGATGGAACATCGTCTAAGCGCCCTGCCATGCTTGTTTGCAGCTAACAGGTACCACATAGGACTCTGGACAGCTCAACCAGAGTGTAACCATGGTAAAGTATGTTTCCTCTGACAAGAAAAGCTACGACCAGCAATACGCACCTGTATCATGCCTACCGACAACAATTTCTCACACTGTGCTGTCCTGGTCCCTTGTACAAAGAATGGGTCACAGAACTGAAACCATGCTGCTGCTAACAACGCTACACTACCTTGTAGCACTAGGAATGCGATTCCTTCGGCGCCCATGCTGTCAACTTGCTTGTCACAAAAGTGTTCACTCGTGCTATTCTCTCTTCCATAAAGCTTCGCTTTTGGTGAAATTGGCGCCCTTGAAAGATATCTCATCTATGTGGATTCAATCCTTCCAGCAAGACACTGCCCGAATGGTTCCACACAATTCAGTTCTTGGTTCCTATGCAACACTGACTGCATTTCATGTTTTGGACGTATCTTTAGTGGTTGATAATAAGGAACAGAGTGCTGAGCATTTGCTTGAATTAAATCTCCCGTAATATGGCCCTCCAAACAAAACAAAGGCGGCAGAATTTTACAACAGACATCGTTGACACACAAGACTAAGCAACGGTAACTGCTTTGTGGAGGACTCTTAGAAAGTCACTGCACAGAGACCGGGCTGCCAAATCTTCCAATACGCTTTTGAAGGGCAGGAAGTTCGGCACGTAGGTTGGGACTTGACACCGCTGGAATAACGCAAAAAAAAAAGAGAAAAGATGATGGGCAAAGAAGAAAAGGCAAGACAACATAGCGCTGTCAACAGATTGCTTTATTCAGAGAGCACACATCATCTTAGAAGGGCAGAAATAATTTTTTTTCATTCATTATTTCTAACTTTCTCACACATGCACACTTTCAGAGTGCTGCAACGTCTAGTCTTTTCTTCTTTGTCCATCATCTTTTTTCTGGGCTAATGCAACAATGTTAAGTTCCAACCAACTTGCCTAAGCTTCCGCCCTTCAGAAGCATGGCGCTATTTTTAACCCTTGAGTATATGGAGAGTTATAGCATAGTGCAATCCGCTACTGTGATCCGCTTCCGCGAGCTGCCACTGCACTTGCACAGATCGCACTGTGGACGCCAGATGGCGCCACGTGCCCGTCAGCTGCGTTCGCGCCAGCCGCGTTGGGACCAATCAGCGTGTACCCAGCAGCGCCCTGCAGTAGCGGATCATGGTAGTGGAACGCGCTACAGTATAACACTCTAATTTCTCACGGATGGCTCACCAAACACCACTCACCGATTCGGTGTTGCTGCTCCCCGATGCCTCATTCTTCTCCGAACACGACCCCGGACGGCTCTCCTCGCCAGCGCTGTTAAGCTGGTGCCGACTTTCGAGCTTTGTGCTGCTGCTTTTGTGGTTTGTGCGAACCCTGTTCATCTGACGGCTGGTGCGACGCTGAGCTCGCCGGCGTTTCTTCTGGGGCGGGTGGCGCTCCGTCCGGTCGGGCAACCAACCAAAGCGCCCTTTCCAGCAGCCCGTGCAGTAGCGCTGAACGGCCGACAAGCCATGGGGCTCACACCGAAGGCCACAAAGCCGGCACTGCCACAGGTCCTGTGTAGTGCACAGCAGGGTGAAAGATATGTACAGGGTGTTCCGTATTTGTCTGTCCGTGCTGTAAAAATTTCTCCTGCGCAAACTACTGGCCTAGTTGCTCTCAATCACAGACCACAGTGTAGCTTATGATAGTCTACGTTTTACAATAAATAATTCAACATCAGAACTTGCCTGGATTGCCTGGCATGTGGGATCGTCGCGCTGAGAGGCTGCACCATCTGGTGGACTGCAAGGCAACCAATGTGCCTTCTTGGAGCTGGGGCAGGTCTCGCAGTACCCCAGATGGCGCTGCCTGTAAATTCTGCTACTCTGCTCGCCTTGATGAAAATTCTGCGTGCAGATGATTGCAGTTTTTCGCCGATTCCAGGCAAGTTCTGATGTTGAATTATTATCGGAAAACGCAGACTATCATAAGCTACACTGTGGTCTGTGATTGAGACTAACTAGACCAGTAGTTTGCGCGGGAGAAATTTTTACAACATGGACAGATAAATACGCAACAACCTGTATATAAAATAAGGAATTTATAAAGCACACATGCAAGAGCATAACTGCAATGGTAGCAGAAGCTCTGAGTTTTGCCGTACAATGTCCTTGTAAAATGATACGAGGCTTTGGCAGTGTAACGTTCCAGAGCTGCACATGGTGCATGAGGGAGACTGTAGTGGAGGACTTTAAAGGAGTATAGACACGTAACTCTTGGGTTCGTGTTTTTTTGTTCGTCATAATGTGTGAGGCAGTATTATACATGGATTACCACCTGGCATTCTCCTGCGACCACTAAATAATTTATAATCGCATTTCTTTCGCATGCTGTTTCGGTTTCAACAGCTGAATGAGGACTGTGACGCCAACGTGTGCTTACAGGTCACGTGAGGCATGAAAAAACTGCAATAAAATCGCTGCTTCCACATTCGTTGTCATTCCAGGTCTTGAGGAAAGCTGGCTTCAGTACTGCAGTAAATTATAACGATGAAGCAGCGATTGTGTGGCCGTTTTTCCATGCCTCACATGACACAAAAGTACTCTGATGTCACAGCTATCCTTCGGCTGTTGAAACCGAAGCATGACAGAAAAAATTCGATAAATTATTTAGCGGTCGTAAATGAATATCACATGGTGACACATGCGTAGTAGAGTCTTCCACATCACTGTAGAGAAGAAAACATGCCGCCAAAATAAGGTGTCTATACTCCTTTAAAGTGCACTGACATCGCACAGCACATGGGCACGTTCACCACTTTACCTCCATCAAAATAAGGCCGTCATGGCAAGGATGCAATCCCCAGTCCCTGGTATCGGCAGCCGGGTGTCATAGCCAGCCACAGTGGTAGGTGTCCGTAATAGACAAAGTTAGTGTGGGTGAAACATGAGGCACAACTGGCAGTCTATGAGAGGGGTCTCAAACATACAGCTTGCAGCCCCTCGTGACACAGCACGATGGCACTGAAGATTTCAGCTCGTTCTAGAAACGCAGTACCGAGTAACATTTCTGTTTCCCTTTCCAGCGTAGCACATCCCTTTATTGCTGTGAACAGTTTGACGTCATGCAGCTGATCACCATCTTTCTTGTTAGACAGCAGCTAGAAATGCTTTGTGCGAAAACTGAGGGGCAGTAGTCTCGTCACATATTCACTTGTTTACTTCGGCTACACCCAGTACATATAGGGGCATGCGCTGCCTTCCCACTCATCTCTCTTTCCTGGCTATTCGTCTCTATGCGATACCGGGCCGTTCAGTTGCTAGGCCCGAGGACGCAAAAGCCAATCCCAGACCCAGAGGCTAGATTCTGGTGGAGGCAAAATGCAAAAGAAGCCAGTTTTGCTGTGCGATGTTGGTGCACGTCAACCCTTTAACCACTAACCCCAAGCGGTACTCACCATGGGAGGTTGCATCAATATCACCAATGACCAGTCACACTCGTCTAGCCCAATTTTGTGCTGCTCCCACTGCTAAAGAAGAGTTCCAGTCGGCAATTTCGTTGTTTGCAATTTTCAACACTAGAGGGCGGTAGATATCCATGAAGAGCGTTTCTCGCATTTTAAAGGGACAGAACACTGAATTTTTCGGACCTAATTAAGCTTGCTGTCTAAGGTGCTGTATTCCGCAACGGTTTTGTTGGAAACACTGTAGAATATTTTACCACAATTTTTCTATCAGTGCAAGCGCCCGTTTCTACATATCCTGATGCTGGAAAACATGATCAGCGAGCACGATGGCAACTGAACATCGGCAAAAGTGCTGTACTAAAAAATAATACAAATCTTGCCCTTCAGACAGCAATGATATTTTTGGTACATAAGAGTAGCTTCCATTCCAGTTTCCACACCAAGATTGCTTTTATGCGAGCTTCAATGCCGAATTAAAATTATCCCTGTTCGTTTCATATTGCAGTGCTCGATTCCCACAATCTGAGGCACTAACTTTTCATTTCCACCACAATCTCATGGCACGTTTTGATCAGTATTCGGTCCCTCTAAGCCAGACAACAGGAAATTTCCGAATTAAAATTATCCCTGTTCCTTTCATATTGCAGTGCTCGATTCCCACAATCTGAGGCACTAACTTTTCATTTCCACCACAATCTCATGGCACGTTTTGATCAGTATTCGGTCCCTCTAAGCCAGACAGCAGGAAATTTTGCCAACAATTGACAGAAAATTTGGCCGTTTTGGTGCTTTTTTGTGGTAATTATGCCGTTAAAGAACCCTCAGTGGTCTAAATAACTTGAGTACCCCCTGGATCACCTCTGTCTCTCAGCAGTCTTTCAACCTTCTCCATCCCTATCCTCTGGGTGCGGCAATGTCCACTAGAAATGAGAGTTATTGCACTTTTTCCCAAAGCCGCAGCTTTTTCTCTTTGATTTCTTTCAGCACAGAGGACAAAAAGGGGTACGGAGATGACAATGATGCACCTGCCACACCAGTGTCCCCTTCATTTACTTTGCTCTCCCCATCTTTTTGCTGCTCAGCATAATCCACGGGTTATCAAACTAGGCTCAGTAGAACCCTTGGGTTCATTGGAATGTTCCTTTTTAGGCTTGTAGAGAGAGGCTTAATGCGGAAGGCAGCCCAGTGACTGCAGGCTTCCCGTTCATTGAGAGGGCGAAGTAGCAGCAGCTGCTAAGTAAGCCAGCTGAGTGGACAGAACAGCATGTAGCTTTGGCCGGTTGCTGATCTGTTCTGAACTCTGCGCGTGTTCCAAGCTCGTGCTCCCACTTTCAGCCTCTTTGTCTGCTGTGCTGGTGTCGAATGTATAGCTACATAAAGTTGGATGACTAGATGAGCCAAACACAAAGGTTGTTACCTGTAGTTCAAGAAGAGAGCACGGCCAAGAAAAACGAACATGTACACAAAATAGGTCTTCAGCCAAAGGTCCGTGCATGGCCACACGGTGCCCTGAAGAATCTTGGAAGGCTACAGTTGGTGATGAGCCGAACGTAATGGCAGGGCAATTCAAGTCGCACGAACGGAGAAGTAACGCTTAGGCTGGTAGGAGTCACAGGAGGGAAACACTGGGGGGTCGTTACAAGGACTAACGGACCCCCCATAAACTGGGGCCGTGAGGTTGAGCAAGAATGGTAATTTGTCGACAGACTTCAGGAATGCTCAGCTTGGGTGGTACGTCCTGGGCGGGATGGTGATCTGATGGGAGCACCAGACGCTCTTCAGCAGTGTGGGCACGCAGGGACGGATGTGGCTGATAATTGAGCCATACATGGAGGCCAGATAGAGAGAAATGGTTGCCAGAGGAACGACACAGAGTGGAAACCAAATAGTCACCGTCATAGATGCCACACATCAGCATGGGGAAAAGTCTCATTGCTGGACTAGGCGGGCAAATGTGGCAGTGGGCAAAGGCGGGTGCATCACCAGTGCTTGCGCATCCTCGTCATTGGAAAGTTGATCAACCTCCCAAGCACTGTAGTCCTGTAGTTGCATTGCATTGTAGGAACAGACGGAGGAAGGTCAGGACAGACAGTGCAAGCCAGTGTGGGTGGCGGACAATGTAGGCAGAGAAGAGTGGGCTGTGAGCACTGTGGCAGGCACAGTACTTATGGCATTGACCGGGCATCGATGACCAAGAATGACGGGATCGGTGGGCAGCTGGTTGGAGGCATTTGTTGAGTGTGCCGAGCCTGAGACAACAAGATCATGCACTGGACGTGGGTCATCGTTGGAGACACTGACAGAGTCGGCACTTGAAGGGGTGGCCAAAGTAATCCAGGAGGAATCCTCGAAGGAAGGCGACATGGCCGATGCAAAAGGCCTGGAGACCGAAGTGATCATCAGTGGCTTTCACTGAACCTTGAGGGAAGGAGAGAGCTCCATGGTAGCAGCTTGGTGGGTTTAGCTGCAGGAACTGTGGGATCTTCCGATGGTATGATCCGTGGCGAAGGTGTGGACATTGGGATGGGAACACAGGGAAGCCTGCCGGAGCTCTGTGCCAAAGTAATCAGCAGGGGTCTTTTTCAATTCCGCAGAGATGTTTGGGCCGGGTGGGAGCAACCGAAGCCTAGCAAGGAAATCAGGTAGGAGTTCGTGGCTTGCATGATGGTAACGGAGACACTGACGGGACAACCTGATTGATGTTGAAGCAGCTGTCCAAAAGCGCAAGACCCTGGTGTAACATGGCGGAGAACTTAGCCGGGGAAGGGCCAGGTGTTCACAAGGAGCACGCGGCTGACCGTGAGTACATGAAAGCCCCAACGTGCTGGCTTGGAAAAGCAGGGTGTGGGATCCCAAGCCATGGGAATGCCGTGGGACTGGCAGATGTCAAGCATTGGTAGGCCAGTTGCGTCCAAAGGCCAGGAATGAACAGCAGGCAGGCAGCAGCAGGACCAAGGTGAGGAGGATGAGCCGGTAGCTGCGGCATTGCCTTCACTGAGAGTGGCGTCTGTGGTCACCATTTTGAGGAGTAAGGCTGGAAGGCAGCCTGCTGACTGCAGATTGCCGCAACTGGTGAGCCGGCAGAGTGGATCGAGGATGCTGTTGCCTTGGCTGGTTGCAGAGTTGTGCGAGCATTCGAGCTCGCACTCCCAGCTTCAGCCTCTTTTTGTCAGCCATGCCAATGCCAATACCAGCGCCACCAAAGGTTCCCTGGGTACCTAAATCTATGCATGCCTCAATTCCCTCCCCTCCCCTTCCCTTCTACCTTTGGGACTATAAATTCATCTTGACTCTTTGCGGTAAAATATTTCACTCTAGATAGTCATCACTATTGAACCCAGCCACTGTTCTCAGCGGCAGTATGCCTTAAGACCCTTTGTGTGTGCACACCATGCAGGAAGCAACAGAAGCCAAGACATGCGGGGTTTCCTCAACATTTCCTAAAAACCGTCGGGGGTTCTCCGAGCTGCTGGAAGGGGTGAAAATCCCTGGCATAGTTTGTTAATCCCACAGTACTTTCATTTCCAGCTGCCACCACGGTTCCTTTGTTGATCACAGCCCAAAAGGTGTTCCGAGCACTCACAGCGTCTCCAATCTCCGAGTCGGAGGAGTAGCTGTCCGAAGAGTCGGCCCAAAACTGGGCATCATCATCGTTGACGCAGATCAGGATTTCCGCCTGGGCCACTTCCTGCGCCACAAACAAGCCAACCACATGAACCAACGGCGACACACCACACCAAGCTTGCAACAGAGGGCACCGTCATTCTGAGTTGCGAGTTAGTCTGGTGCTCGCAGTAGTATAACTAGGCAGTACTGCAAGAAGTAAAGAGAGACAAAATTCACGGACAGTCAATGCTACTCATACAGTAAAGCATGCATTAGCATTAGTGTTCTCCAAAGACGAAACAGCTGCTGCCAATGATGGGTTCATTTTGTGTGGAACCCTCCACACGAGCGGGTAGCGTGACTCTCCTGATCCAATTCAGCAGTCACAGCGTAGCACACTATACCCTCTCTCCTCTCCCCATTAAGTGAAGATTCCTTCTCTTCCCTTTCCCTCCTCCTAGGCTTCATCCTTTCCTTTCATGGGGGTATAATATCCCAAAGCGTCTCGACATATGAGGGACGCCGTATTGGTGGGCTCTGGAAGTTTCGACCACCTGAGGTTCACAAGCACTGACATCACACAGAGCACGGGCCTCTAGCATTTCCCCTCCATCGAAATGCAACTGCCACGGCTGGGATTGAACCTGCGTCTTTCGGGTCTGCATCCGAGCACCATAACCACTGAGCCACCACAGCGGCATTCACCTAGGCTTCACATGCCAACGCCAGACACCTTTTGCAGTAACCGGTGTTCTAATGCCCACGCATTAAAAAAGTGGCGCAGCTAGTCTTGTGAACGCTTCCTGTATATTGCAGCCTGGACAGACCTAGTTATACAGTTTAAATTAACAAGCTTTCACTCTATCTGTGTGAAGTGCCACAACACGTCCATCATGTAATAAAGTTTCCACCACCACCAACATGGAGCCAACAAATACAGTATACTCGCGATAATTCAAACTCTGATACAATAGAATCCCGTTATAGTAAGCTCGATTATAGTAATAACTCAAATATACAGTCAAAACTCAATGTCACGAAACCTGATTTAACGAAGATATCCCGATTCTCCTTCAGATGCCCATAGGGTCAGTCAAATGTTTTGACTAACTCGAAATAACGAAACCAATTTCGTCATCTGTCCTGGTTTAACGAACCTTTTCTTGAAAAACAAGTATGAAAAAGTGTTAATTTTCAGTCTATTTTGTAGAGAACGCCCCAAAATTTATTGATGCAAGCCAACGACATAGCAGAGAGCCTTCGTCCTGCTTTTACCAATCTGCGCGGCGCAAAATGACACAGCCGGTCTGGAGGGGAGCGAGCGCTCTTTGCGGGCGTGCGGCCGTAAAAACGAGATAATTTTGAGTTGAGTCGACCAGATGGTGCCAAAGGGTAAAAAAGTTTTGCGTCGCATGCCATAGATGGCGCTGTTGCGGTTTCTTCTGTGGATATTACCCCGTGCTTTCGCCCTTCTTTCTCTTTGCGAATGTTGTGTTGGTTGTGTTGCGTTTGCCAAGCTCAGCTTGTTAGGCCCACAGCACCTACAGTCATATTACCCCGTGCTTTCGCCCTTCTTTCTCTTTTCGTTTCTCTTTGCGAATGTTGTGTTGGTTGTGTTGCGTTCGCCAAGCTCAGCTTGTTAGGCCTACAGCACCTACAGTCAGTCTAGCTGGGCTGAAGCGCGAGATGGAGGTCGATGTTTTCATGGCAGCTGAGACGGTGGCGGCAGCTTGGAGAACAACGAAGCAATAGGTAATTGTCAACTGCTTCAGGGCTGCTGGCTTCAATACGCTAGGCTCTGAAACTGCCAAAGCTGCACCGGACTGCGCGAGTGCCGTGCACCAGCACGAAGATGCCTGGGAGTATCTATGCTCAGTGGATGAAGTGCTCATAGAAATAAGTTTCAGCGACTACGTGAGCGCCAACACAAATGCAGTCACAACGGAAGTTTCGGATGAAGCTATCTTGCAGCTTGTAGGAAGCGTGGAGGGAGAGGTGGCTGAAGATGCTGACGACGATCACGAACACGGTGATCACGAAGCTACTGTGCCGACACCGGGTCAAGTGATGGGTGCCCTTGACCTGCTGTGGCAGTTTGCCAGAACACACGAGGGGACCGAAGACGCACTGAACGCACCTCAGACGCATGAGAAATCCCTGTGGCCATTGCTTACAAAGCACACACAAGCAAAGATTACCGACTTTTTTGTTGGTAATTAAATTTGTAGTCCCCTGGGGCCCTTCTTGTTGCGGTAATAATATTTATTTCTTTCCATGTGCGCTAGCGGGGTCGGTCGTCTCCGCGGGCCGCAGTTTCAGTTTCGGTGCATTTACACTTAGCAAATATAGATGCCGCGGTAGCTTTCTGGATGCTGCTGCACCATATGATCGATTGTACTGAATTAAGTGACCGAGAAATGCATCACTCGATTTAACAAAGCTCTTGATTTAACGAAATAATTTGAGACACCCCCCAACTTTGTTAAATCAAGTTTTAACTGTATTTTAAAGCCACCTAATTGTACCATGGAGTCTCTTATAGGGGTCATGACATGATATACCAACAAATCAGGCTTTTAAGTTGCAGCTACTAGCCATCTTATTAAAGGTTACTGACTAAGTTTCAAGCGTACCAGAGGTGGCAGAAAACCGAGAAACAAACGCTAGTTAATGATATCCTAGACAAAGTATGGAAGAAACAGGCAGGGTATATGATGCGAAGGCACAGTAACAGATGGTTGTTAAAGGTTACGGACTGAATTCCAAGCGTACCAGGGGGCGGCAGAATATCGGGAAACAAACGTTAGTTAATGATATCCTAGACAAAATCTGGAAGAAATAGGCAGGGTATATGATGCGAAGGCATAGTAATTAATGGTTGTTAAAGGTTACGGACTGAATTTCAAGCGTACCAGCGGGCGGCAGAAAATCGGGAAAAAAACGTAAATGATATCCTAGCCAAAATCTGGAAGAAATGGGCACGGCATGTAATGCGAATGCAAAGTTACCGTTGGTCGTTAAAAGTTATGGACTGAATTCCAAGCGTACCAGGGAGCGGCAGAAAATAATGTGGGCGAATGAGATTAAGAAGTTTGCAGGGGGAAAAGTGGCCACAGATGGCACAGGAGCGGGTTAAGAGGAGATGAGAGCAGCCTTTGTACAGCAGTAGGTGTAGTAATTATGATTAAGATGATGATTATGAACAGAGCAGGGGGAAATGTCACTTGCCTCGATGTCGCTGTCAGAAGAGCTGGCTGCCTTGTCCCCATGGTCCGACGCCTCCTCAATCTCGTACTCCACCTCGAAGGGGCAGTCACTGTCCTGGTCGCTATAGTCATCCTCTGCTCCTCGCCGCTGCTGTCGAATAAGCTCGGCTGCCAGGGCGGCTGCCTGCATGATGCGCTCCTGCGTTGCCTCACTGTCGGAAGATGAGTTGCAGTCGCCCGAAGACTCGTCCAGGAACCACAGGTCATCGCTCGTGTCCTTGACAACGTCCGTTTCACGACCCTGGGTTACAAGGCAGCACACAGTGAAGCACCGTCAGCTCTGCCAATTGGCAATGCACGATTCATAAATTCACCCCTTCCCACTGTGCATTTAATATTTTTGCAAAACAAGCCCCTACACGAATTTTTAAGCGTTAAGAATCCGATTCAGTGGCAACCCTGGCAAAGGCGTGTCGATAATAAGAGGTGGCCCACTTGCCACCTATGTCACATGACCTTGTGGAGTCGTAGCAACCTGCCCACCGTGGCAGGCGGCATTTAAATTAATCACTGGTCGCAAGAGGTTGCCCAGGAGGAGCAACCTCAGTTGCACAAGTCCCACTGATGGTAGCATCTGCCATCGCAGGGCAGTGGTGCATCACCTAATCGCTGCACCACTGTGCCAGAAGTGGCATGAGGACTCCCAGGATCAATGAATGCAGAGTCATCAATTCAGCATATATCGGCGTTAACCCATCATTACCGGCCATTATTAACAGCTTCAGCCGTGAACAATGAATCCGAACAGTGGAACCAAAGTGAAAACCGAAGTGCAACTGTCATTTTTGTTACCAGTTTTATTTTTTAAGCTAATATGAAAACAATGCTTAAACTGCAGATGAGAAGTGCAGGTGAGGATGCAACCACAAAATATGCCCTTGTACTGACTGACACAATATAGCCAGCAGCGCACCTGTATGCTGTAGACCGTCTCCGCACCACTGTCGTAGGGCGGCGACGGCGGTATGTGAATGGTGACCGGCGACGCGTGCGCCGCACTTGTGCCGCTCGTCGTTGAGTCTGGTTCCAGGCACGGGCGCTTGGCTTCGATGGTGGCACTGCCTTCGCAGGCCCCTAATTGGGATTCCCGCTTTAACGCTCCTACACAGGGGAGCCCAACCACACACCCCGAAAGGGAAGGAGAAAAGGGGGAGAGAAGAACAACACTGTCAGGACAACGAATAGAAGCAGTTTGAATGAAATAAAAGAAAAAACAGCCCGAACGGCATGCCGTTCAACGTGCTGAACAGGGAGAAGGGATAAAACGCAGTCGCTCACACATTCACCACCATGCAGCGAAGGTCTCACAATGGCCCAGGCACCACAAACAACAGGCGTGCGCTGGTCGTAGTGGAAACAAACAGCAGACACACATTAAAATCTGCACTGTCGTTAGACGCGTGCACTTGAAATTCTATTTTTTCTTTCTCTTCGCGCTTCCACTCCTCACACAGGAGCCGACCAACGCACGCCTCGCACGCATTCAACTGCAGATTTTTCCCGTCATCGTTAAGGACAACTGCATTCATTGCAGAGCTCAGAAACTGCGCACTGGATGTTAATAAAAAACAATTCAAGCGGTTAGTTTGAAAAAAAAAAAAAAAAAGACTAGGTCCTATGTGCCGCGGGTGCAAAAATGACCATCTGTGCGATCAGCAATTGTAGCGGTGTCAATCCTTTCACGTTTTGGGTGCATCGAGCAGCATAACCGAAGTCTTCCTACTTCCCTTAGTAGTGTGGGATGAGCATTAGAAGGGTTGGGTAACGGGAGGGCAAAAAGCAATAGGTATGACCTCCAGAGGATTAAAAAAAATAAGATTTTTTTTGGTGTTAAAAAACCATGAAGGCATTTAGGCATGCAGTATCAATGCTTTAATGAGTGGGATACATGAAAAAATATGAAGAATGTGGCCATGGCCAAAGAAGCAGTCAAAGATTTTTAATTCATGAGGCTATTCCCCATGTAAAGACTCGCGAGGCAATTACAAACATTATTATGACGCAGATGGCTAAGTAAATTTCCAGCACGGATAGTAGGCATTTCATGAGCACAGCATGACAGCAAAAGTAACTTGCATTAAAAAGGTAAAATGGGAGGGGGGGGTTGATGTCTAGGTGGGGGCCCAGATGCTTCCAGTTCTGCTGCCTTCTGCACCCAAGTTACAAGAAAAATAAAACAGTCTAACAGTGCAGTGCTTGAGAGGAAACGCTCTTTTCCTGGCCCACTTACTCCGACTGCCAGATTGCAGAGGGGAAAAAAAAATGTCTCTCCAAAAATCAATTGCACCCAGAGAATGAAAATTTGGAAACTAAAGGAAAGGAGCGTTTCCTTGACGGGGCAGACAGATGCAACTCGACAGGTAAAATGAAAGCAGCCACAAGACTACATTTGTTAGACACACCCAGGGCAGATCCAACGACTTGGTTTGAAAAAAAATCAACAAGCACACCCTTAGTGGCCACTGGCAGGAAATTCTTCCAAGGGGCACTGCTGTTCCACAGCGTTGGCGGTTTTTATTTTTTCCCCCCAAGATTCTTGTCCAGCAGTTTCGTGTAAACCTTGGCCAAGAGCATGGGTTTCACACGTGCCATGACAAGTTAGCAGTGCCTCAATCATCGGCAACTTGCTTGGTTGACAAACAATTTGAGCCAATCCGAGCCACACATTTTGGCAGAGATTTGTGGCCACCAGTGTTTTGCACCACTGTCCTGGTATCCAGGTAGCGACAGACTAGAGATCTGACAATGCCAGGCACAATTTTCAGCCGCTGTGGTGACCAAGTCGTTGATGCCCGCGACCGACAAGCGATTTCACTCACTGCCAGCTCAATATGTGGCCTGTGGGGCTCTCAAAGACCTTGCTGGCAACAGCCGTGGTTTCGGTGCTGTCAGCATGAGCAGCACGGGCCTAAATTGAATTACAGGAAGGATGCCGAAGCCTTGAAAGCAATGCAAAATGTAATACCGAGCCATTTCATGGGAGGATTCTATGACAAAGGAGATGAATGACGGGAAACCAGAATGAACAGCGGTAATGGTTTCAATTCAACCCTCGAACAAGTTTTTTTTTTTTAAGGGAAGCCATGAAGCATGCATTGCATGAATCATACTTGAAAGTGCCTAACCAGCTGTGAAGGAACCGAAAAGCAGTGACAACCACAGTGTCGAAAAGAACTGCCAAGCGATGCAATTATACAGAAAAAGGGAAAAAATGAAGATTCTTCCTACAAATGTCGAAGCAGTTAATCTTATTCTCCAGCTCATTAAGCACCTGCGAAATATGGAGATTAGAGAAATTTTCTCGTTTTTCTACGTTTCCACATTTTCCCTTCAGCTTGACTGGACAAAGATTCTACTCGAGGCCCTCCACACAGGCCTGTGGAGTTTGGCTCGCCCTTCATAACAATCAAAAGTCTGATATAAGGGTACTCTGATTAAGTGGCTCTACAACATATCCACTCTGCTCCGTACATTGACAAATCATGATTGGATGTTCCTGCATAAACCCTAAACCTGGGCAAGCAATGCCGTAACTATAGTTGAAGGTGGTATAAAAAAGGCTATGGCTGATGAGATGGTAAACGTAAGAAATAATGTGCACCCAAGAGACCACAAAATGCTTGCAAGTATTAGAGAAAACAACCAGGATCTGCTTGCTCCAAATGGACACAAATTTTATCGAATTTAAACAGGAACAAAGACTCAGGTAGATGTAATAAAAAGTCATTTTTTTTTTAGCAGACATCAAGAAGCCGGCGTTGCCACTACCTGGCGGTTTACAGAGGACGAATATCCACTGCATTGCACACAAAGCTGCATTACTAACACTAACCAGAGAGCTGAAATGGCTATCAAGAGAAGGGTCATCAGCTGCTCCTTGCATGCGAAACTATCTAAGGGAAGACCTAGCTGGCCAGAATGAAACAGAATATTGATTTATTTATTGTCATGTAAAAAACTGTGCAACCATACAAGCTGATAAAACAGAGTACTTGTATTAAGCCATTAGGCTTAGTAGCTAGGCCTAATTAGGCCTAACCAAGCTTGGTGGAGCTAAATGACGTTTGCCCAATTAAAAAAACCTTTCAGTGCTGATTTAAGAATGGTTAAGTGATGCTACCACCTTTCTGGTGACCTGCCAAGGCCACTGTTCCTGTTTAAATAGGCTTTTCAGCCTACTGCAGATTATTTCCAACAAACAGCCGTGGGTTGCAGACTGCCCTATCCCTTCTTTTCCCCCCATAAAGCAAGCAGCTTCAACATTATGCGCACATCATGGTGCACTTGTTGCGACCGTTACCTACAGGTCAGTGCAACTCCGCTCTTGGCAGCTGAGTTTGCAACTGCGATGAGGTGCATACGGACAAGAAGTATGCATATCGCTTGACGCATTCCAGCCGCCAATCTTTGAGAGCCCCATGACCATAAACCACACAGGGAAAACAAAATTGAGGTCGTGCATCTGTATCATGCCCCACAAAGCAAACAGCGCAGCGAGCCCTTTCTCAGCTGCACGTCGCATCTCGAGCACCGCACATAGAAAACAATGCATTTCTAAAGCTACGGAAAAAAAATGGAGTTCACCGCTTATAGTTACCTTGAGATACTACATGCTGCGTTGGCACAGCACGGATTTGTTTGACTAGAAGACCGCTAAAGAAGAAAAAAAACAAGAGAAGGGAGAACGTGACATCTTTCACTTCCTCCGCCGTTTTGCTCCCAAGTCCTCGAAGTTCTCACTCCCAGTCTTCCCATCATCATGATCATCATCATCATCCTTCCAAACTGATGCGTCTCTGCCCGCTTAAAAGCCACAGCCAGTGTCGCAGACGAAGCAGACGACGGCGTCAATCCTCTCCCACAGAAGAAGAAGAAGACATGTTGCCAACACAATGATGTCTTCATTTGCCTTCCCTCACACACACAAGAGCACCAAAATTCAAAGGCCAAATCCAGTAATGGCAGTTCTTCTCTTTTTTAAAGGCATAGCTTTTTTAAAAGAGGGTAAATTTCAAAAATTTAAAGCTACACAGAAGATGAAGTTTGCACTGAAGATGCAGACGACAGGCAGCAGAGCAGGGTTGTCTCTGCTGAATTATGTTTCAAATTGTCATTTTTCCCGTCGTCCCTGAGGAAAGAAGCACAGAAGAAAAAAAAAGATACGACGAGTGCATACAACAAGTGTGTGTGTTTTAAAACACAATGCTAGTCGTTTTTTTCCTAGTTCGAGTTTCACAACGCATGCTTGCCACATGAAAGGTGCAAAATGTTTGACGTTGCTAAAGCTTGGGAAGCCAAATCCAGAATGTAAATTATGTGCAAAACTGCTTCTTTGTTGCCTGCAACATTCGCCTCCCGGCACTTGGAGCTCAAACTTAAGGGGAGACCCGGGTCTTTGAGGAGAAAAAAATGGTCAAAAAATCGGTTTCTTGGAAGTATTTTTTATCACAATCTAGAAGCAATAAAGTGCCTGTTTCTAAAATATTGATGCCTCCCGATAAGTATTTATTCAGATATCAGTGATTAAAGTCAGTAACAGGGCAATACTGGCTCATAAAAATGCCCCTGGAATCGCGAAGTTCAACATCGCACTCAGCGAAAACGGCTTCACGGAGAGCGGCCATTTTGGTCTCATTTGAAAGCTACATCCTTCTACTATCTAATTTTAGTAGGAAACTTTTTTCCAGCCAACAACCATAGAGTTGTGCGGCTTCAGAAAAAACTAAATACGCGCATGGCATTGGTGCTTTCGCATCACGTGGGGCGAACGGCGACTCCTGATTGGATGTTGGGAAACGTCTGCTAGACAAAAGTGCATCGGTTGCCATTTTGACGCACCGCGCAGATAGCCACTCTTTCTCTTTGCTACCTCGATACGATGGCTGGTGGGCATCGCAAATTCCGAACGGCTCAAGCCTTCGGCAAAAAACGAAAAAGACAGCCCCAGACACGTGACGAGCCATCGGATGGGCCAGCGCCTGTGACAAACGATGCAGCGAGCCTTTCCAGCGCGCCCACGGAGGGCGCGGACGCGTGTGCCGCAAGCGACGGCGTGGAAAAGTGCTCGTCAACACGCCATTTCTGTCCCGCGAAGAAATAGCAGCGGTTGAACATCGGGCGAACGAAGAACAGCGACGACTTTCTTCGATGTCGGCAACTCGCCGTAAGCTATCTCTTTTGAATTCGTCTTCCGCCGAAGCGCTAGCGGCTGTGAACGAACTGCTTCATTGCGCGCAATGCAAAGTGTGCGGCAGCCCTGTGAGCCTTTCGAAGGCAGGGCGAGAATAAGGAATTGCAGTTAAGCTTGTCCTGAGCTGCAGTACCTGCGGAGAATTGAGAGCTGGATGGAGTTCGCCAAGGGCCGGTGAGGGTGGTACCTGCAATCCTTTCGAGGTAAACGTGCTCGCTACTCGTGCAGTTATGAGTACAGGCAACGGCCAGACTGTGCTGAACGATGTTTTTTCCGCCCTAAACCTTTCTCATCGTGGAACGCATAAAAAGACGTACCAAGATTATGTAAAAGAAACTTAATCCTGCAGCTCGGAACGCATCTGCACTTGTGATGGGGAAGTGCGCGGCAGCCGTGACGTCCCTCTACTCGGACCTGAACTTTGCAAATCCGGGGAATATAGCTGTATCATTTGACGGAACTTGGCTGACTAGAGGTCATTCGTCGCACATCTGCATGGGAACTGTCATAGAACTATTTACGGGATACGTGCTTGATTTTGTGGTATTATCAAACTACTGCTTAGGATGCCGGCTCGGCCCCAAAGATGTGGACCTTGAGTATCAAGAATGGAAAGTCAGCCACAAGTGCCAAAAAAACACTTCAAGCCTGGCCAAATGGAGGTGGAGGCTACGAAGATTCTTTTAGGCCGGTCTCTTGAGAAGCATGGACTGAGATACACCACAATGTTGTGTGATGGAGACAGAGAAGGAAGACTGTGTGAACCATGTTCACAAACGGATGGGGGCAGACCTTCGAAGCCTTCTGCTCAAAAACAAGGGAGAAGGGAAGCAGAGCCTTGGTGGCAAAGGGAAACTGACCGGAGACCTCGTAACAACACTCTCCAATTACTATGGCATGGCACTCAAGGCACATCTAGGCAGCATTGATGACATGCAAAACGCTGTTCTTGCAATTTACTGCCACGTTACCTCAACAGATGCAAGCCCAAATCACTCAAGGTGTACAAAAGGTGAACAGTCTTGATGAAACTTCATTCAACAGGGCTTTGGCAAAGCAAGAAACTCCACCAAAACACAAGTACAATCTGCCTCCACATGTTGCACAAGCCTTCCTGCCAGTCTACATGCACCTCTCTGACAGGAAACTGCTGGAGCACTGTCAGAGAGGGAAAACACAGAATGCAAACAAAAGTCTGCAATTTGTCATTTGGTCACTTGTACCGAAGATCAGGCATGCGTCCCTATTCACAGTGGAGGCCGCTGTTGCTGAAGCGGACTAATAAGTACTACTTTTCATTACGGTAATTTAATTAATTTGGCACTTTATTGAAGAAAAATTTGAGGCAATTCATAAGCATCTTAAAAAATGCTGTAACTTTTACACTGCTGCTGCTAAAATTATGGTGATGCTATTTGCAATCTAGGGTTACTACAGAACAAACAGACCAAATTTTTGACAATCATTGTTGCCCAAGTTATATAAAACTTGGGCACAATTGCTCACTCATAAAAAAATTAATATCTTGAAATCCATTAGAGACAGGACTCCATATTTGTTTTTAGGAGGACAAAATGCCCTAGACAAATAAGTTTCATCTCTCTACGTCTACAATTAGCAAAATTTGTCTAAAGACCAGGGTCTCCCCTTAAAGGGCACCTCCTGGGATGCAAGAGGTTGTCATTATTCAATGACCCTAATAGCTTGGCCCTCTAGCTGTAACAATTGCTCATCAAAGCACTGTTAGCTTAATCCACTCCACACAAGACACGGTCCGACGACTCAACAGCCACACGTTTTGCCTCATTGTGTGCCCTCTTATATTACAGTACTCTAACAGAAAGGAGTAGAAAGGCAGTGCACTACTCCCATACATGTATATTCATGCTTAGAGTGTACCTTGCACCTTTCATGTTGCAGGCTAAACAACAAAATTCTGTCTCATGCCAGCTGTCCAACTGACCGAAAAAGCCAACATGAGAGCATAGGCGAAAAAAAGGAAGTTGGCAAGCGAGCACCATAGTCGATACAAACCTTTAAGTGGTCCTGGAAAAAAAAAAAGAAGTGCTTGCCAACTTAAGCCGTACACCTTGTTTGCCACATGCCAACTTTGCAACGTAAAAGTCACGAACGATTCTACCTCACCTCCGGACTCCACCATACTCTAGCCTCTCTGCACTTTTTTTTTTTGAACTACAGTAACATGGACTTTATTGTGAAATCATCACGCCTGGTCTTAACCAGATTTGGTTAATTTTTAACTTACACAGATGAAATTTTCATACCTAGTGTATTCTGGCAACCTAAAAATAAATATGCATTGATTTTTTTCTATTCTTCGTGGATTTCAAAATTTTAATTATTTCATGACTAATTACTGTGCACAAGTTTTTTGCATTTTCCACATAAGACTGACAAAAATTTGATGTCTGTGTTGAGCAATAATCAGACAACCATACAATCACCTTCATTTTAACAGAACAAATGCGAAAGTTCTACCTTCTGCTCATGTGCTTAAAAATAGGCCAAAATTTTTACTCACCGAAAATGCTAAATTAAATTTTTCAAATGAAACCTTGTGGTTTTTTTTATCTTGTTGCATAGGAGAATGGATAAGCTTTCAAGTGCATAAAAAATTAAATCCGACCATGACATCACGAGATACTGCGGAAAAGAGTTCATGTCATGGTAAAAAAAAAGTTGAGAAAACAAGAAAGTAAGTTTAAAAACATGGCTTAGATTTATTTCTTGAAAATTCAGGCATAAAATCAAGTTCATCTGATACTACAATCCTCCAGGCACATTATCGCCATCGTTTTCCCATGGTGGGGCAATGCAATGGTGGCTCCTCCGAGCAAAGTGTGGTACATTCTGGTACATCGATGACCGCACAATTATACATTTACCATCATTGCTAAGTAAACGGGACCTACCTCTACACTCTCGATAATTCACTTTTGCAAAAGCGGCTTGTTTCAGCAAAGGAAACTTAAAAACATCCATGGTAAGTTGGTGAATGTGGCAAACAAGGATGACCAGAAACGGAAGGAAACCAGGTTTTGTTCTGCTCTGCATACATGCCAGAGATGCTGTGCTGTGAAGTCACCTGGCCTCTAACTACCTGTCATGCTGACCCGTAGTTACCTATCATGATGGTGTGGTGACATGCACGAAAAGATACATTCTAGTCCCACGGCAATATGCCTAAACACCCCTAACATCCATTTAACAGGTGCATTCGGTTGCGAGACTTTTTTTTTGTGTTCACCCCTTAACACACGTTTTTTTTTTCTTTTTCCAAAAATGGTACCAAAATCATCATTCTGTATCCATGCTGCCATCTGTCGGCAAAGCAAGAAAATGCTTTGGACGAATCCAACTTGTCTGTAACTGGACACAGAGTGCCAGAAAACGCATGACACGCTGGATTCGTCATGAGCTTTGTAGAAATGACAGCCAGCTTATGAAGAGGGGGTTCAAAACTCGCCTAGAGAGAAAGCCCTCATTACAGAGAAAAAGCCACACTTCTAAAGGTAATGTATTTTGCAAGGTAATTACAAGGAAACAGCTAGTGTCTGTTTCTATTCTCATATCTGGTATTACAAAAATCTTTCTTGAAGACCGGAACACTCGTCGCCACGTTGTTACCGTCAGTTTCAAGTTACAGCTCCATTTTTCTGCACGGACTCTTTCTGCCAAAGGTACAGAAACAACTCGTAAAAAACTTTGCTAATGGCTGAGCTACAACAGGTCAGGCAAAAACACACCAACAGCAGCAGCAGTAACAAGAAGAGAAGCAGCGCAAGAAATGCCAAATGCACAACGCCGTCACAGGTTTGAGGCAGCTTTGCAGCACCTTTCTGGTCATGTAACAAGGGCAAGTGCAAACAGAGTCCCCCCTGCATGGTGCCTATTATTTGCGTAAGAGTCAAGTGCCACGTTTTAGTTCAGCAGATAGGTATCACACCTTTTTTATTACGGCCAACTCCAAGGGGTTTTTTGAGCGCTTTGAGTTCATGACCGCATCACATTCGCTTAGAGTCTCCTCGCTCCGGTATACAAACTGCGTTTCAAAATACCATGTAGAAATATTTAAAAAGAGCAAAAACCGAAACCAGGTTTCACCCTATGACATTATGGGTAGCGTCACAAAATATCTATCATGCGCACGTTGATTGGCCAAACTGGCAACGCATGCGTCGAGTGCCGCCACAAATGCAAGGGTGCCCATTAAAATCTCTTCAACTGAGGCCACAAAAGGGACATTTTAAAATTTGTTTGCCAGCCCTTCAGAGGTCATTGTAGAGGCCCTCAGAAAACAATGGAATGTGGACGTTCCGAGAGGATTTCACAACAGTGAATATTACCAGGACGTGGGGAAAAGCACCAGCTTTCAAAGACCAAGTAGACTGCTACCGAGGGCGTGGCTGCAGGAAGCAATGGGCGCAAAGTCCTGCTGTGTTTTGCTCCGAAATCGCCATTTGAATACTTCGGGGGCATCAAATATACTGACTGGTAGCTGGAGGTCGAATTGAACCTTTACTTTACAGTATATTGAACCCAAACGTGGCACCTCTGAAAAATACAAATTTTTGCATTTTTTTTACCATTTCAAGACCCGAAAACATCAATATACATCTGGAGTGACATGACAATAATATCACATTAATATTGCAACGAGTTAACACAATTGAGCATAAATAGTATAGACAATGATACGTGAAAATTATAATAAAGGTAAGATACTGACAAAAGAGGAATTTCATGACCAGCAAGGTGTGGCACTGCTGCTGCCAGAGTTGAATGCAATTTGCAGAGTAAAAAAACATTTAAAAACAACAATAACACAAAGAATCACATGCTCCTGTCTCCATGTTCCCCAGGCAGGGGATGGGCCCACTTACAGAAGGTCAATGGCTAGAAAATGTTCCACACCCAACACCTTGCCCAGAGGGTCCTGGCCGCAGAGGATCCTCGTAGGACACATGGGGTCAAAGAGCTTCCGCTCCCGGATATAGTCCCTCAAGCAGTCCATTATCTGCACACAACACCCACAGGGTGCCAGGTTAACAACGGGCACGACAACAAAAGAAGGCTCTGCTTGATGTCGTCACGGAGAGCAGAGCTAAGCGAACAATGCCTTTAGGTGTGTGAACTAGTACCACCTGGTGCCACAAATCAACACCTAGTTGAAATAACTCCATGCTATACACTTGCTGAAGCCTCCAAAGCTCCTTTCCTTGCTTGCTCAGCTAATATATCACATTTTTACTCCACACGATAGCAACACAAGTGAATATTGCTTTCTTTTTTTGCACTACTTAGGTAGCTGTGGAGATAGTGTGTCATGGCAATTTTCAGTGCTCGTTTCCCTGAAAGCAACGCAAGTGCACTGAGCATATTGTGCTTCAAGGTAAAAAGATAGGTTACTCCCAAAATCCTAGAGCAGTATGCTCAGATCCTGCTGTTGATGACTGATAATCTTTCAAGACTAATTTGCTAACCAATTGTAATAAGTTAGGCTTAGCAAACTACAGAGAGGAAAACTATTCTCTGCTGCTTCCTTCTCGTCACTTCCCACAAGTCACCTTAACTTAAGATTATTAGATTATGCACAGTTTGGCTAACAACAAAGCCCAAAAGAACCTGTGAAATTTGATAGCCATAACCACAACGTGCAAGTGTGTCTTACACTAGTGGGAATGCAGCACGTTTTGCTGCCCACATAC